>GL380396.1:0-17427 GCA_000143925.2 Caenorhabditis brenneri
CAAATTTCGCGGTAAAATTGGTGGAAAATGAGTGCAAATAGTGTTTGTAAAACCGGAAACAGCGAGTTTGGGATGAAAAATGGAGAGAAATCCTAAAAAGCAGCTGAGAAAGGTCGAAAAAATTGGGACATCATTTTTCCCTGTTTTAGTGTCGAAATTAGATTAAAAATGGTCAAAAACCAGTCGATATTCATAAATAGTTCATTTTTTTATTTATTCTGAGCAATCTCAATTTTTACTCCGATGTTTGAGAAATTTTGTTTTACAAAATTAGGGAAAATTCAATAATAGACTTCATATTGAGACTGCAAAATCAATACACATAATCAGATCGGAAAATGTTGAAACAGCAAATTCTATTAAAGATCTGAAAGTTTTTGTCTCCGATTAGCGCAATAAATATCAAAGCATATTTCAAATTGGAAATATGATTTGAAAGAGTAAAAAAAAATTTCAGAGCAAATTTTTTAAGAGCTTTATGGGTTTTGAAAAGTTTTTCTCTATGAAAACGACAATTAAGAAACAGACCTCCATGTTTTCATATGTGACGAAGCAACTCTCAAAATCGATTGAAAAAATTTTCGAAAAATTGAAACAGTAAATTTTTTTCTTACTGTTTCATTGAAAAACTGTGAAACATTGGTTAAAAGAAACTGATATTCGAGAACTTGAAATTTTGCACAGTAAAAAAATTACGTTCCTTGAAAGTTCTGAAACCGGTCTAAAATAATAAACAGTTCATTGCTTTTTTATTCTGAGCAATCTCAATTTTTCGACTGTTTTCCAATAGGAAATTCATTTTTATTCTGAGCAGTACCAAATTTTTTTGCTGTTTATCAGCATTTTTCAATGAGAATTTGGAAAAATGTTAATAATCTACAGGACATACGCGGATTGCAAAATTTCAAAAAAGGCAAAATTCAAATCAATAACTGTCAAAACATTTTTCGAACCGCAAAAAACTTTGAAACAGAATTTGTATCTCAAGAAGTGGCGGAGCTAAACAGAAGTTGTCAACAACAATATTGTTCAAAATTGAATTTGAAGCAACGTTGTAGTTGACAACTTTTCTCTAGCTCCGCCCACTTTTGAGATTACGCCTTTAAAATTAGAGAACTAGCTGGCGCTTCCCACCTCCTCCCAGAGGGCGCTCCAATTTCAAAGGCGCATAACTCAAAAGTGGGCGGAGTTAGAAAAAAGTTGTCAACTACAAACTTGCTTCAAATTTAATTTTGAGCAACTTTGCTGTTGACAACTTTTCTCTAGCTCCTCCCTCGGCTTTTCTATTAGAGGTTTTCAGGTGTTTTAATGATTTTTACACCTTTTCTTCAAAGGTTTTTGTGTTCTTTTTGATGTATTTAGAAGTAATTGTAGGTTGTGGATCAAACACAACATGTCACTGATTTATTTTGAACTTATTCTGAAACAGCGGAAAAAAACTTCTGTTTCAAAAAAAATTTTTAATTTTCTTTCTTTTATGTGAATTTTGATGCGTTGGTCTGTTTTCAACACGCATTGCCATAACAAGATCTTATTCAGGCTTTTGAAGTTTTTTGGAACAGTAAAAAAATTTTTTTCTGCTTCATGAAAACAAAACTATAGAATAATGTGAAGAAACAAAACTCCTTTTTCAACAGGTAATCTCCTTGTGCTTCCAAACTTTAAAGGCGCATATCTCAAAAGTGGGCGGAGCCAGAAAAAAGTTATCAACGGCCAACTTGCTCCAAAGTTTGCGCTTCACAAGTTTGTAGTTGACCATTTTCTGCTAGCCCCGCGTCTTCTGTCTGAAAACCTTTTGAAACCCCAAAAACCTCTCTAAATCGGTCAATAATCGCTCAAAAACCACCAATTTTCATGGTTTTTTTCTGATTTTTTCACATTTTCTGTTTATTATGAAGTGTCACATTACGCAATTAACATACCCTTCTCTCAAGATGGTTATGACCTGTCAGTCATCTCTAGGACCCCTCTAGTACCACTACCCATTTACTACACTAATCCCTTTCGCCATCTGTCGCCTTTTCCCACTTTTTTGTGTGAAATTAATGTCGCGACCAGTGTTTTTTGACAAAAATTCTAGGAAAAATGTGCAAATTTGAATTTTTTTACTTTTCCCGTTTCAAAATTCCACATTACCCCTTTTGGTTGATTGACTAGCATTGTTTCCAACAGAATTCAACGAATATGAAAAATGGGTTAGAAAAAAGTTGTCAATTGCAAAATTGTTTTAAAATTGAATTTGGAGCAAGTTTGCTGTTGGCAACTTTTTTCTAGCTCCGCCCACTTTTGAGATACGCGCTTTTAAACTGTGAGGTGTAGCTGGCCCCTCCCTTTAAAGACGCATATCTCAAAAGTGGGCGGGGCTAGTAAAAAGTTGTTAACAGCAAAGTTGCTCTAAACTTAATTTTAAACAATTTTGTAGTTGACTATTTTTTTCTAGCTCTGACCACTTTTAAGATATGCGCCTTTAAAGTTTGTGTGCTATCTGGCCCCTCCCACCTCCTTCAGAGGGCGCCTCATTTTTACCCGCGCATAGCTCAAAAGTGGGCGGAGCTAGAAAAAAGTTGTCAACTGCAAATTTGTTCCAAATTTGATTTTAAACAACTTTGTAGTTGAACATTATTCGATAACTCCACCTATTTTCGATATATAACGCTTTTTCAGAGTTTAACCTCAAATTTGCTGGTTTAGACGGCGTTCGACCGAATTTGAGTCGGATTAAGAGGTTTGATGTTATGTTACAAAATATATAAATTTTCATGGATGCATTAAAATTTATTCCCAATCATAACAAAAAATCAATTATTGCTCATCTGAATCAAGGGTCACATTTGCACCGATCATTGGATTTATCGTCACAACTCCTAAGGGAGGAGAGGAACAGTAGAAATTCAAAACTCCTTTTACGATAGTATAAGTGATTTGAGGGCCTTCACATCCTTCAAATGAAGGTAGAATGATCGTCATTTGCAATGAAACAGTCGAAATAATAGTGAGAATAAGGAGGAAAAACTTGAAAAAGAGCATTTTCGTCAATGGAGCGCACTTGCTATGAAGTAATATTCCGACTATATAAACCCTCACCCTGTATCCCTTCCCATCAGTCTCATAGCAAGTGTGCTCCATTGACAAAAATGCTCTTTTTCAACTATTTCCTCCTTATTCTCACTATTATTTCGGCTGTTTCAATTCAAATTGCCATTGCTCAACTTCCACCTTTAAGCCCCTTTTTCTCGTGAGCTTCGCTTCAAAAAATTACTGAAAAATTTTTTGATCTACAAAAAAACCAAAAATTCTTTTCAGATTGTCATCCAACGTATCACTGGGAAGACCGTCCGTAAATTTAACAAGTGTTCTGTTCCACGCACATTTTTGAGTGGGAAGAGAGGGTGAGAGACGCAGAGAACCGAGACTGTCTAGCTGTCTGCGTCTCTCACTCCGGGATAACAAGCTTCAAGGGTTTTTTTTCTCAATAAATGTTCGAACATTGCAATTTTTTGGTTTCGAAAATTTAGAAATTAATCAATTTTCACAGGAACACTTTATAATTTTTCACTGTTTCAAAAAAAATTTTTTTGGTATCACGAAAACTATTATAGTTTCCTTTATGCCTTCGACAAATTAAGGCTTGTTTGCCGGACGGGGAAATTTGGACGCCCGCCGTCCGTCCGCCGTCCGCCCCGTCCGCCCCCCGTCCGCCGCCGTCCGCCTCAGAAACCGGAGGGATGGTTTTTTTTCAGAAAAATTTTCCACGCATTTTTCCTTTTCGATTCATTTCTAGAACTCAATTAATAATTTATTATACCGAAAAATTCCAAATTTCGGCGATAATTTACCAAAAACCGTAGAAAAATTCGAAAAATTGAGAAAAGTACGTGAGTTGACGTGAAATAAAAGTTTTATACACCGTCACGTCAGAATGCAGACGGACGGCGGACGGGGGCGGACGGGCAAATCGCCGTCCACTTACAAGCCTTACGACAAATAACCGTTTTTCTTCAAACTTTTTTAAAAAATAATATTTTTTTTTGAATTTTTGAGAAAAACATTTTTCGCAAAAGTGTTTTGGACGTCATTCGTTGCTAAAGCTTTGAATTCGACAGAAATTGATGGAAGAGCTCCTGAATGATCATCTGGAAACAACGGAATCAATGAACAACTGACAGTCTCAATATACAGTCCGACTAAAAATTCGGTGACTAATAAAAATGACAAAAGTTTCTCAAACAGTAAAAAATTTTCTGTTTCATAAAAAATGATTAATTTTTTTTCCTAAGTCAAAAGTTACTGATCGATAAACAGAAGAAAAAAATTGTTTCCAAAAAATAATTGTACTTAATGGCCCTAAAACGAAAAAATTCGATTTTGAAAAAGGTGGAAAAAGCTTGACCAACATGGCCTAACATTTTCAGTGGCATGGCCTAGTTCTTACCATGATGGTCTATAAGTATATATCGCCTGAAAGCCTGTTCAAAATCGGTCAAAATGAGCCAAAGACCAGGTTTCTAGCTCTACTTTCCGCAAATTTATGGCCTTTTGAAGTTTGGTGGCCTAACTTTTCGGGGCCGTGGCCTAGAAACCCGAATTTGGTATTGTCTGAAAGCTTAGGCCATAACAGTCATAATGGCCCAAAAACCATTTTTTTGAAGCGAGTTATACCTTATTGAGAGACGCAGACGGTTAGACAGTCGAGCTTCTCTGCGTCTCTTACCCTAAAAATGTCAAACCTCGCCTAAGAATCAACCTAGGAACCTGGTTTTTGGCCCATTTTGATTGACTTGATCTAGGCTTCCAGGGTAATCCAAACTTGGAATTCTAGACCACGGCCGTGGTAAGTTAGGCCGCCAAACTTCTTCAAAACCGCATAACTTGGTTCAAAATTAATCTAGAACCTCGGTTTTTGGCTCATTTTTCATGTTTTGAGATGGGTTTCAGTTGATGCAAAATTCTGGGCCATCATGGGAAAACCTAGGCCACATCCCAGGAAAAGTTAGGCCATGGCTCGAAAACCATTATTTTTCACCGTTTTTTCCCGATTTTCTCCGAAATTTTTCTGAGTTTCCAGATGTTTCTTTACTTTTCCAACAGCCACTCTAGCCGTCTGCGTCTCTCGTTCTCTATAACCAAGAATCTGCTCAACGCATTGGACAATTTTCGAATATACAATTTTATGGAAAATATTTTGAAACAGTAAAAAAATGGGCAGTTTTAGGCCATTTTCAGGCAATTTTAGGCCATTTTTAGGCCAATTTTAGGCTGTTCAACCCACAAAAATTCAAAAAAAAAATCATCTCGACTTTATACAAAAACACCTGACCAAAAGCATCACACCGAAAGCGGAAATGAAAAAAACGGCCAAAAATTTAATCTGAAAATTGTCTGAAATGGGCGGGATCACCCCGGGCACATAGATTCGACAATTCCTTAGTGCAGTTCTATTAGGGAGCTTCTCCACTAGGACATAGTGAATCGGGACGTCGGTGGCCGATTGATGATGCGGTTGGGTTTTGGTGATGACGAAGAGACGGTTGATGGTGAAGGAGAGCGGGAGTTCGAATTGCATTGGGAATGTGAAGAAACATCTGGAAATTTGGCGAAAATTCGGTGAAAAGTGAGCCAAAAATGACCAAAAACGGTCAATTTTGAAGTTTTATTTTGACCATGGCCTAACTTTTTCGGGGACGTGGCCTAGATTTTTCTTTGGTGGCCTAGAATTTTATATTACCTGAGAGCCCATCTCAAAACAGTAAAAATGAGCCAAAACCCAGGTTTCTAGCTCATGTTTCAGCAGAGTTATGACTTTTTGAGAATCGGTGGCCTAACTTTTTGGGGCCGTGGCCTAGAAATCCATTTTTGGTTATTTCCGAAAAATAAGGCCATGACAGTCGTAATGGTCCAAAAACCATGTTTCTAGCGTTGTTTTGAAGCGAGTTATGCATTTTGGATAGACGCAGACGGCTAGACAGTCGAGCTTCTCTGCGTCTCTCTCACCTCCAAAACCTTTGAAAGGGCATAACTTTGCTGAAAATCGAGATAGAAACTTGGTTTTTGGTTCGTATTGATTGTCACGGTCTAGGCTCCCAAGGGATACCAAATTTGGGGTTTTAGGCCACGGCCGCGAAAAGTTAGGCCACCAAACTTCAAAAGACCATGAACTGGCTCAAAATTGACCAAGAAACCTAGTTTTTTGACTATTTTCTTTCGTTTTGCCCAGTCTTCCAGGTGATTCAAAAAGTTAGGTCACCAAAGAAAAACCTAGGCCACGGCATGGAAAAGTTAGGCCATCATCTCAAAACGGCTCAAGATTGGCCTAAAAACCTGATTTTCGGCTCATTTTTCGGCATTTTTTCTCTTTTTTCCTGAAAATGGCAAACTAGAGATTCTAGGCCACACCCCTCAAAAAAGTTAGGCCACTCACTGCGGACACTGTTCACATGTGGTAATATAGCTGGCGGGACCAATGTGCAACTTGTTGAACTTTGGAATGATTCGACGACTGTGGCAGAGCTGAAAAATCGGAAATTCAAGGAAAAATGGGGGGAAAGGTTGAAAAATGCTGAAAAATCGAATTTTTAGGCCGAAATTTCCAAAAAACCCCACCTGTTCCTCTGATAACAGTCGAAAATCCAAGATCAAAGGGGTAGGACCATCGATTGGTGGGATTAGGGTGATGGGGGCGGAGTAGTTGGAGCACTCAATTTTTTGGAACTGAAAATGATGAAAATTGGGGAAAATGGACATGAAACCCGTGAAAAACGGTTGGATATGGCCTTTCGCGACTTTAGACGCGTATAGCTCAAAAGTGGGCGGCGCTAGAAAAAAGTTATCAACTGCAAACTTGCTCAAAATTAATTTTTAAGCAAGTTTGTAGTTGACAACTTTTTTCAAGCTACGCCGCTTTTTGAGATATGCGCCTTCAAACTCTGGGAGCCACCAGGGAAAGACGCAGACAACTAGACATTCTTGTTGTCTGCGTCTCTCCTAAACTTTAAAGGCGCATATTTCACAAGTGAGAGTTAGGGAAAAGTTGTCAACTAAAAATATATCAAATAACATCTAGAAAACTAGGCTTTCAACAACTAACATCTAGATAAATGATTTAACGGGGTTTTTTCAAATTTTTGAGAATCAACAGGTCCGTTCAGTGTTCTGAATATTGAAACACAAGGCTCTTATCAGCTTCCGAGGTTATTATTTAATTTCCGGTACCCTTGGAAATACCCAGGACTCTTTTTTACCGGGCAAGGGACACTAGGTCATACCTGGGAACAGGGTTCCGCCGTATGACAATTTTCAGAAATCGAGAAATACCCAGCACCCAAAAAAAATTATTCCGGAACTGAAAAAAAAACTTCCGGGATTCATCCAAGTCGACTTTTTCTCCGAATGATGTCGCCTGGTCCGTATTTTTTTCTTACGGACCAGGCGACATCCCTGGTTCAGTAGTAATGTTTTACACTTTTGAAGGGTGAATCAAATGCGCCACTATCAAAACAGGCTTAGGAAACACAGCGAAAATGCTTTTTAGAGCACAAACTCGAAAAGGATGAGTCCTGGAACAATTGTTTAAAGTCTCGTATAATTCATGAGTCCTGGGTATTTCCAAGGGGCACCTGATTGAAAAAACAGGGTTCCGTATATCTCTAAAGGTCCCGGGTATTATTTTCATGGCTCCCGGAACAGTTAAAACACCCAGGAAACGGATAAGAGTCAAAAACTTTTTTACTGTTTCAAAAAACCTGTGACAGAAAACTGAGAACTCCCAAAATTCAATTCTTCGAGCAAAGAAACTTTAAAAAAAAACGACCAACTACGAAAAAAGGCGCATATCTCAAAAGTAGACGGAGCTAGAAAAAAGTTGTCAACTACAAAGTTGTGTAAAATCAAATTTGGAACAACTTTTTAGTTTACAACTTTTCTTTAGCTCCGCCCACTTTTAAGTTATGCTCCTTTGAAGTGAGCATGCCTGTTTTTGATAGTTTTTTCTCGGTTTTTGACTGTTTTCGATGGTTTTTTTAATGAATTTGAACAGCAAAACGTGAAAAATTAACGGTCAAATGATCAAAATGTTAATCTAAAAAGGAGAAATAAACTCACCCCAAGTCCACCAGTTACCATGAAGTCAATAGCCAGGAAAAGTGGAAAAAACATCATTTTTGGCATTTTTCCCCAAAATTCTGAGGATTTTTCTGGATTTTTTGGGTAAAAAACCGACAAAAATGTTTATAGAAATATGTAAATGAGAGAAAGAGATATATATGAAAATAGATGCCTCCTCAGAATATGAGCCAAGGGGAGGGGGCGGGGCCTGCCCCTTCCCCGTCTAATTGAGCTCATTTCGGGAGAGTGAGGATGCTCATTTGCACTGGAAAATATGGAAAATGAGGGGAGTTTTGTTTGCAGAAATAATGAGGATGTACTTTTGGGAAAAATTTTTTTGATGCAGAAAATTTTTGTAGTGTTTCAAAAAAAATTTTTTTTGGGCCTAAAATTTTTTTCAAGTATTGATAAAAGTCCACAGTCAGTTCAGAATTCGCGTATTGTGTTTACGAAAATACAAATTAGAACAGTAAGAACTGTCCAAAAACCAGGTTTCTAGACCCATTTTGAGCCAAGTTAGGCCATTTTGAAGTTTGGTGGCCTAACTTTTCAGGGGCGTGGCCTAGGATTTTCATGTTGATCTGACTTTTGGTATTACTTAAAAGCCCGTCATACGACAATTGAAATGGCTCAAAAACCAAGTTTCTAGGTAAATTTTGAGCCGATTTAAAGTTTGATGGCCTGACTTTCCGGGAGCGTGGCCTAGGTTTCCCCGAGCTGACCTAGGATTTTTATGGTGGCCTGGAACCTGAAATCTCGAAGCAATTAAAAATACAAAGATTTCTACCTATTCCAAAGCCCGCCACGGGGATTTGATTTGGTGGCCTAACTTTCCAGACCCGTGGCCTAGAATTCCAATGGTGGCCTAGCTTCTTATACGTTCAGAATTTCTGTCTCATGGTGTACAAAATGGTCAAAAAACCTAGTTTCTAGCTCAATTTTGAAACGAGTTATGCCATTTTCAAAATTTTGGAGGTGAGAGAGTGAGAGACGTAGAGAAGCGAGAGTGTCTGGCCGTCTGCGTCTCTTAAGTCGGCATAACTCGCTTCAAAATTGAGCTAGAAACTTGGTTTTTGGTCTAAATTGCTTGTCTAAACCTAGGTTATCGAATGACATCAAATTTGAAATCCTAGGCCAAGGCCGCGAAAAGTTAGGCCACCGAACTTCAAAACAGCATAATTCCGTTTAAAATCGAGCTAGAAACTTGGGTTTTGGCTCAATTTTTTCGTTTTGAACTTAGAAACAGGCTGGTATTAATTTCGAGAGAGTCGTGAAAAAACTAGGCCACGACCGCGAAAAGTTAGGCCACCAAACTTCAAACTGACTCAAAATAGTTCAAAATTGACCTAGAAACTTGATTTCAGGACCATTTTATCTCAAAAAACGAGTTCAATCCGTCTCATTTCGCATTCTTCTGATCCGGAGACTCGGCAGTCTTAGCGGTGGTAGTTTCACTAGTCGTATTTGGCCATCCGGTAATTTTCCGGTACTGACAGGGTTCCGAATTCCGTGGCATCGATTTCAAAAGTCGACAGAGATCACTGATTTGTTGATTGATTTGGGTTCGGATGTACACCTCGTTGTCAAACATCGCATTCGTTATATCCTCAATTTTACAGTTATCCAGTTCGAATGGAGCCGCCAAGTGGGGTGAGAAACGGAAAAAGGGCACTTGCATCGAGTGAGCCCACTCACGGGACTGGCCGACGTGTACGTTGTGGGAGCTGGTGCACTGAAAGAAAAACGGGAAAGTTGGAGAAAAAATGCGAGAAAATGCGAGAAAAATGAGCCAAAAACCAAGTTTCTAGGCGAATTTTGAGGGAAGTAAGGCTATTTTCAAGTTTGATGGCCTAATTTTCTGGTGGCCGTGGCCTAGGATTTTCTGAACAGCCTAGAAACGTGAATCGCTTTTCGAAGCGCTTTGAAAAGACCAGAATGCGCCAAAAAACCAAGGATCTAGCTCAATTTTGACCTGTTTTATGCCTTTTTGAAGTTTGATGGCCTGACTTTTCGCGGCCGTGGCCTAGGATTTCCCGAATGTCCAAAAATCCTGGATTGCAATGGGAAGCGTTTTTGAACTATCAAAATGCGCCAAAAACCAGGGTTTCAGCTCAATTTCGCCCTGAGTTATGCCGTTTTGAAGTTTGGTGGCCTAACTTTCCGAGGCCGTGGCCTAGGATTCTCAACTGTCTATTCTTCGAAAGCCTAGACCAAGACGATCAAAATGCGACAAAAACCCAGTTTCTAGCTCAATTCTGAAGCGAGTTGTGGCTTTTGGAGAGGGAACAAGAGACGCAGACAGCTAGACGGTCGAGCTTCTCTGCATCTCTCACTCTCTCACCTCCAAACTTGAAAACAGTATAACTCGCTTCAAAATAGACCTAGAAACTTGGTTTTTGGCTCATTTCGATTGATTCGAGCTGGGCTACAAGATGACTTGAGAGAGTTAGGTCATGTGAAAATCCTAGGCCACGGCCGCGAAAAGCCAGGCCACCAGATTTCAAGAGGTCATAACTTCGCTGAAAATAGAGCTAGAACCCTGGGTTTTTGCTCATTTTGCTTGTCTTAGCATCAGCTACTTGGTGACATAAAAAGATAGGCCATGTGAAATTCCCAGGCCACTTATCCGGAAAGTTAGGCCACCAGGTCTAAAATGGCTCAAAATCGGTCATTTTTGATGGTTTTTGGCTCAATTTTCAAGGTTTTTCCGGGAAAAAACCGAAAAAATCTTGTGAAACCCACCTGATACAAAAAAACAGTGATCAAGTTCTTAGCGTTGGCAAAAACCTCCTTCCAATTCCCGGTGATCCCGGTGATCCCCGGCGTCAAGTTGATATCGATTCCATTGATGGGGGAGGAGGGTTCGATTCCCGTCCCGATCGATATCACACAACCAATCTCATCCGTATTATTTTTCCCACGATAATTCTCAATTTTTTTCAGCTTTTGGAATTCGGTCATCACCATTATACACGGATTATTGCAGAAGATGGCACCGTCGGCCATTCCGTTGAACGATTGGAAATAGACGGGGGCGGCTCTGGAAATTCTCTTAGGAAATTGACTGAAATTAGGGAAAAATCTGGAAAAAATGGTAGAAATCACAGAAAAAACGGCGAAAAACGGCGAAAAACGGCCCAAAATGAGGGATTTTATGCCAAAATTGCCAAAAATGACTTGAAATAATTTTGAAGGCGCATAACTCAAAAAGGGGCGGAGCTAGAAAAAAGTGATCAACCACAAAGTTGCTTACAATTGAATTTCAAACAACTTTGTAAATGACAATTTTCTGCTAGCTCCACCCACTTTTGAGATATACGCCTTTAAACTTGGGCGATTCCTCTCTTCACCTCCCTTGCCACCCGGGCACCCCAACTTCAAAGGCGCATATCTCAAAAGTGGGCGGAGCTAGAAAAAAGTTGTCAACTGCAAAGTTGCTCAGAATCAAATTTTGAACAACTTTGTAGTTGAAAGTTTTTATTTAGCTCCACCCCTTTTTGAGATAGCATTTCGGCACCATTTGGGTCATTTTTTGTGGTTTCAGACCCAAAATTCAGTAATTTTTGACCAAATTCGGCTAATCGACTTCCCGTCAATTTACATTTTTTTTCAGGTGTCTCAGAGCATTTTCAGCCAATTTCGAGACGATTTGAAAAAAGTGTTTCTGTTACAAAAAATTTCTTCAGCCAGGGAAACAAACCCAAATTCAGTACCATTAGGCCTATTTGATCCCATACATACTTGGAGGGTGGAACTCAAAAAAAAAATTCTCTAAACATTTGACAGTAGATACCTCTGGTGGGTTTGAACCTAGGGTCCATTTGGCTGAACACCAAAAGCGTTGCCGGCTGCGCTATGCGGCCCGGAAAGCGCGCCGACTCTACTTACCTATATGCGCCGGGCCCTTTTTTAGTCTCAATACGAGTCTCAATACAACAAGAGTTCCCACCTCCTTTAAGATTATTTTTCAGGCTTTTTCAAGGTCTTCTCCCCTCGTCTCAATTTATCCATTAACCAAAAATGGTCCTGTCCAATTAACACCCCACCTATAAAATGAAAAGTGTACATGAGCTGTCATATTTTGATGGATAAACGAGAAGAAACCCGTCTCTTTTTCTTCTTGTTAATCCTGATTTGACCCTTAGATAAGAGATACTAAAAGGCCTAGAACGGGTCAAAATTAGCCTAAAAACAGCCTGAAAGGCCTCAAAATAACCTAGAAATAGCCTATGGTAAGCCTAAAAACTGTAGAAGATCGGGGAATCGAACAGTAAATTCAGGTCTTCTTCCCAGCCTGAAGACATTTTTTTGTAACAGGAAAAAATTTCAAATTGTCTCGAAGTTAATTGGGCGAAAATGCTATGGAACCCTTGGGAATCGATATGAATTTAGCGAAAATTATGAAAACCGGTCTAAAATCTGTAAAACTGGCCTAAAATAGCCGAAAATTATCAAATTTAAGCCATACATAACTTTAAAGGCGCATAACTCAAAAGTGGGCGGAGTTAAAAAGAAACTTCTAACTACAAATTTGTTTAAAATTAAATTCTGAGCAACTTTGCTGTTGACAACTTTCTGCTAGCTCCACCCACTTTTGAGATATGCCCTTTCCAAGTTAGGTACCTTCTGGGTTAGAGGGAAGAGGGCACCCTAATTTTAAAAGCGCATATCTCAAAAGTGGGGGGAGCTAAGAAAAAGTTGTCAATAGCAAAGTTGCTCTAAATTCAATTTTAAACAAGTTTGTTGTTGATGACTATTTTCTAGCTCTACCCATTTTCGAGATATGCGCCTATAAAGTTTCGGGATACCTGTTTTTGTGATTTTGGAGCTTTTTTTCTGTTTTTATTGTATTTTTACCAGTTTTTCACCAATTTTCACTTCAAAAATTTCCTCTGGCCTCCATTTTCCCCCTTTACAACCCCCTCTATATTGGGGATAGTTAGATAGTCTGTCCTTTATGAAGGGTCCGTCCCTAATCCAGATTGACCCTTAGATAAGAAAGGGGTCTGAACGAGAAGACAAAGAGAATAATTCTTCTCGTTAATCCATCAAAATGGGACAGGTCTATTATACATTTTTTGAGTTGTAGGCTGAGTGTTAATTGGACAGCATGACAATAGGGTAAACGACAAGAGATAACGTCAGGATGGGTCAATAATATAGGGAATTGGAGTAAAGACCAGCCTAAAATAGCCTTAAAACAGCCTTAAAAAGCCTGAAAATAGCCTCTTATGGCCTAAGCAGGCCTAAAAGTGACCTAAGAATGGTCTTGAAAAAGCATGAAAATAGCCTGAACAAGGCCTTGAAATAGCCTAAAACTACCTAAAATAAGCCTAAATTTGTCCAGATTTTATAAAAGGATGAACATGATGAAAGGACGGAAATCATATCAAAATTGGCTCGAAACATGCAAAAAATTTTTCGAAAAAAAATTGAAAAGGCCTAAAAATAGCCTAAAATGGCCTGAAATATCCTAAAATAGCCTTCAAAAAGCCTAAAAAAACCTTAAAACGGCCTGGAGTGGACGAAATACCGTAAAAATCCTGAAACGCCCAAAATGGCCTAAAACAGCTTAAAATGGCCTAAATTAGCCCGAAATGGCCTAAAGTGGCCTACCATAGACCCAAAATAGCCTAAATCAGCCTAACAAGGTCCCGAAAAGGCCTTGACCGTTCTAAAACTGAATTTTTGGCCTAAAAAACCTCAAAAACCTCTGTTTTTACGGATTTTAACCAAAAATTGCCTAAATTGGGCCAAAATCGCTCGAATCATCTTCCAGAATTCCCCTTATATCAGGCCCATTTCTAGAAACATTAAACACTAAAAATTCTGTCGGATTTGACTCAAAACAGCCAAAAACTTGCTGGAAAACTGTAAAGTTTCAGCAAAACTGAGGAAAATAATCCTAAAATCGACTAAAACGACCTAATTTCGGTCAAAACCTGTCAGAAATGGCCTAAACTCAACTTTAAAGGCGTATATCTCAAAAGTGGGCGGAGCTAGAAAAAAGTTGTCAACTGTAAACTTGCTCAGAATTAAATTTCAAACAATTTTGCAGTTGACTACTTTTCTCTAGCTCCGCCCCCTTTTGAGGTATGCGCCTTTAAAGTTGAGGCACTCTGCCTCTCTCTGTGGTCTGCGTCTCTGCGCTCTCTCACCCCCACTTCGTGGCAGGACCCCATTTTTAGGGGGGGGGGGGAGTGAGTTCAGAATATCTGGAGAGGGAGACCCCACAAACAGTCATTCATTCGTTCGTCTGCTCTCCCTGGAGAGCGGCCTCCTCTTTTTTTTTGCCTCGTTTGCCCCCTCCAGGCTGGCCTCAGAGGGCCTTAGGTACGTCAGGTACGTCCTAAGGCCCTCTAAGGCCAGCCTGACCAGCCTAAGAGGGCCTCAGTACCAACCTGAGGCCCTCTAAGGTTTGTGATACCTTTGACTTAGGCCCTACCTACCTCTTACTTTTTAAGGCCCCTTTAGGCCCGCTCAGGCCTAGACTGAGGTCCTTTAAGGCCCTTTTATGCCCTTATAGGCCCCTCTCACCCCTCTAAAATTCAATTTTTTACAGAAAACGCCCAAAACGAAGATGAACACCGCCGAGGTTCAAGAGAAGATCCGCCAAATGGAGTCTCCGGATGAGGAGGTCGATTTGGATGGTGACATGTAAGTATTTGAAATTTTAAGGCATTTTAGGTGCTTCTAGGCCTTTCTAGGACAAAATTCGGGTCATTTTGATGTATTTTAGGCTAAATTTGAGAAAAATGACTAAAATTAGGGAAAAAATGGTGAGAATCCCATGAAATACGGCCCAAGTAGTCTTAAGGCGCACAACTCAAAAAGGGGCGGAGCTAGAAAAAAGTTGTCAACTCCAAAGTTGCTCCAAATTTAATTCTGAGCAATTTCGTAGTTGACCATTTTCCTCTAGCTCCGCCCACTTTCCAGATATGCGCCTTTAAAGTTGCATTTGGCCGTTGTCAGCAGCTTGAGGGTTTAGGCCGTTTTTAGGCTGATTTAGGCCTGTCTGTCAAGATTTGGGACGTTTTCGACCATTTCAGGACATTTTTAGGCCTTTTCATGTCATTTTTGACGGATTCAGGCTAGTTTAGGCCATTTCAAGCCAATTTTTGATAAAATTCAGGTTATTCCAGCCTAATCTAGTTAATCTCGAATTTAGGCCTATTTTAGGCTGATCTAGGCAAATTTAAGCCATTTTTAGGCTTTTTTAGACTCTTCGAGGGCTATTTTAAGCCATTTCAAGCCTATTTTGAGCAAATTAAGGTTCATATCGAATCTAGGCCCATGTTAGGCCCACCTCACCAAAATTAGGCCCATTTTAGGCTGATTTAGGCTATTTTAGGCTTTTTTGAGGCCAGTTTTAGGCCAATTCAGGCCATTCCAACCCATTTCCAACGCAATTTTTTTCCAGGGTCATCATCCCGGAGATCGAGCTCGCGGAGCTCCAACACGAGGTGGAGGCGGCCAACCTCCACCACTTCGACGTCATGGAGGACGTCCGTAAGGTGAAAGAGGCCACGGCCCTCACTGTCTCCGCCCTCGAGTCCCAAATCAGGGACCTGGAGATAGAGCGAGATCTCCAGGAGGAGGATTGGCGCCGCCGGTGCGTCACCGGGGCGGGGCTTGACAGGCTCCGCCTCCGTCAGGCCCAGGAGGAGGCCCAGAAGGACCGTGAGGTGGAGGCCTTGGAGGCCATGCTAGAGGCCCTTCGGAAGGAGCAGAGCCAGCTGAGATTTGGAGATGTGCTCCAGAAGGAGGCGGAGCTTGCCAGGGACGAGGCCCAGGCGTGGCGGGAGGAGAACCAGCGGCTCCACAGGGAGCTCGCCGCTTTGGAGTACGAGGTGGCATGGGATGCTCGGGAGACGGAGGAGTTGCGGGAGCAGAACAGGGACCTCGAGGGGCGGAGCTTCGCCCTGGAGCAGGAGGCCTGGGGGCGGGCCCTTGAGGTTCAGGGGCTCCGGACTGGGAACATGGAGCTGGGGATCCGGTGGGAGTGGTTGGAGGCCAAGTGGGCGGAGGTTCAGGCGTCCTTGGCAGAGGCCTCGTCGGCTGAGACCTCTGGGTCTGAGGCCCTTCAGGCTGAGGCCGGGCAGGCTGAGGCTGATGAGACGGTCTTGAAGCTTGACTAGAGGGCTTTTTCAGGCCTCTGGAGCTCTTCTAAGCCGCTCCCGGTTTTTCTAAGCCTCTCCAGGTTTTCCTAAGCCGCTCCAAACCGTTTCCCTTTTTTTTTGCTTTTGTTTTCAGTGGCTTCTTTTTTCCTAAACCGCTCTTAAATTCTAAGCCGCTTTGATGCCTCTCTAAGCTTCCTAAGTCGCTCCCAAAATTCCTAAGCATCTCCACCTTCTCCTAAGCCGCTCTAAAAGTTTTTGAGCCGGTCCAGAATTCTCAAAGCCGCTCTAAAGCCTTCTAAGCCGCTCCAGTACTTCCCTTAGCCTCTCAAGTACCTCCTGAGGCTCTCCAACCGTCCTAAGCCGCTCCAAACTACTCGAGCCGCTTTTCCACTGGTTAAGCCTCCCCACACAACTTCTAAGCCGCTCCAAAGCTTTCCAAGCTGCTCCAAAACATTTCAATGCTCGACTACGGAGACTACAAAAACTACAAAGTCCTCCGCCACCAGACACGTAAGCAGCTCTCCTACTGGTTAGGCCGCCCTAAGCCGCTCCACCACTGGCTAAGCCGCTCCATCCGACTCCTAAGCAGCTCCAACTCGACTACAATGTCTACAACGACTACAAAAACTACAAAAACTACAATTTTTTTTTGCTTCATGCACCTTTAAGACGAGATACTACTGTAGTTTTTTCTCAATAAATTTTTACTTTTTTTAAAAACTGTAATTTTTTTCAGGTCTAATTTAGGACATTTTCATGCATTTCAGACCTTTTTCAAACCGTTTTAGGCTATTTCAGGCTGTTATAAGGCCATTTTCAGGCTGTTATAAGGCCATCTTGAGGCTTTCAGGCTTATTTTCAGGCTGTTTTTAGGCTTTTCAGGCCATTTCTTGTTTCAAGCCTTCCCAGGCCTTTCTAGGCCCTCCCAGGCCCAGTTCAGACTCACGATGTACACCGAATCGCCTTCCACAGAAGAATCTTGTTTGGATTGAAATATCCGAGTTGCTCAAACTCTTTCGGATCGATTCGTGGCGCGTAGGAGCGGAAAAGGATGAGTTGAGGTGGTGCCAGGGTGACTTTCGCCGTCGTCACCACTAATCTGAAAATATCTTGATTGTGGGCGGAGCTAGCAAAAAATAGTTGACTAAAAAGTTGTTTGAAATCAAATTTGGAGCAACTTTGCTGTTGACAACTTTTTTCTAGCTCC
>GL380396.1:25572-49759 GCA_000143925.2 Caenorhabditis brenneri
TAGTGCTAAAATTAACACTGAAAATCGTCAATTTTACAAAAATAAATTTTACGTGAAAAATGGGAAAAATTCAATGTCAATTTTAGCACTAGAAATGGCTTATTTTGTGAATATCTAGGTTACGGAAAGTCGACTGCAAAAATTGAAATCATTTCCGTTGTTAGTTTTGGACCAGCTTTCGAATGATACGAATCTCATATCGAAACCCCAAAGACATGTCTGGTCATTCCCTAGTTAGACTGATTTCGGCAAAAAATTCGCTTGAAAACCGCGTTCCGAAAAATTTGCGGGGTTTCACGTGAAAAACAGGTTATTTTTCTATTAGTCACGCTTATTCTTTGCGAAAAAGCTTGGAATAAAGAGAGAAAAAATACACAGAAACCCCTAGTTTTCATTTGCACCGCCCACTGTTAGAAATCGATTTTTCATCGATTTTTTGTGTTTTTCAAGTTTTCGAAGGAAAATCTATGCATTTTTGACATCAAAAATCTATTTTCAACCACATTTTCTGTCGGGAAAAATTGGAAAAACTAAGCAAAAAATACAAATTTCCACTTAGCACCGCCCGTCTCTGACCCGATTTTCCGCTGACTTAACGTGAAATTTCTAATTTTCTGGTGCTAATCTACGCATTTTCGGCGTCAAACTTCAATTTTCGACCGCCTTTTCCATCGATTCCCAGCCAAAATTATCGATTTTCCGCTGTTACTCACTCTGTCGATTGTCCCTCGGAGGCCTCGGACGTCTCGGCGTCCCATTTCGATTCTTCTGTGGAGCGTTGTTGTTGTTGTCCTGGCCGCCGATGATCTCTGCAAAAAAAACCGACGGTTTTTTAACTTTCAGCAAAAATTTTCAAATTTCAACCGTTTCTCTCCCTCCACGCCGCCGATCTTGCAATCCCCATGCGATTCATTTCTAAAAAATTGAGTTTTTGATGGAAAATTCGAGAAAAATCGATAAAAAGCCGAGAAAAACGCTGGAAAACTCGACGGTACCGTGAGAAATACATGTCGTGGCGAGACCCACGAGACACGGATATTGCGTGCGCCTTTAAATTTCGGTGATTTTTTTTCGGAAATTTTGCGATTTTAAATGAAATTTGGTAGGATTTTTCACGGAATAAAGTGTTAAAATGACTGCAAATTAGAAAATCCGAAGAAAAAAGGTAATTTTGTTGAGAAATCAATAAAAATTCGCAAAAATACTCTTAAAATTGAGTAATTTTCAAAAATTTTGAGTTACTTTGGTTTTTAGCTTTATTTTGAGAAGTTGTTCATGTTTTTGACTGAAAAAAGCGAACAAAACTTGAAAAAACCAATGGAAATCGCTGAAAAATCGCAAAAAAAATCCACGAAAAACCACAAAATGAGCAAAATCGCGTCGAGACCCAACCAACATCACCTAGCCATGCGCCTTTAAGGACTACGGTACCCAAGTGAAACGTGGAATTTTTCTGCAATTTTTCCCGTCAAAACTGCTGGTTTTTCACCGAAAAACACAATAATACGCTAGTTTTTTTTTGTTTTTCCTTAAATTTTATAAGAAAAAATTCTATTTTCTCTGAAAAATTCTTGAAACTGACCTTTTTTCACGGGGACCGGGGCTGGAGGAGAACTCGGCGTCCCATTTCGATCCTTCTGTGGAGCGTTGTTGTTGTTGTCCTGGCCGCCGATGATTTCTGCAAAAAAAATCGATTGTTTTTTAATTTTCTGCCCAAATTGTTCTGCAAAAAGCTCAAAATTCTGCAAAATCGTGTCGAGACCCAACCAACATTACCTAGCCATGCGCCTTTAAGGACTACGGTACTCAAATCAAACGTGGCATGTTTCTGCAGGTTTTTCTCAGTAAAACTGCTGATTTTTCACCGAAAAGCACGAAAAATCGCTAATTTTTTTTTGTTTTTTCCTTAATTCTTAAATAAATAATCCATTTTTTCTTTAAAAATCCTAGAAACTGACCTTTTTTGACGGCGGGAACTGGGGCTGGGGCTGGGGGCGCCACAGGCACACATGCCAGCGACATGTGGACTTCTCCACACTTTGTGCATCCTGGAAAATGGAAATTAGCCTAAAACTGCTTTTTCTCGGCGAAAATTGCCCAAAATTGTCTATTTTTGGGGAAAAATTCGAGTTTAGGGTAAAAACCGCAAAGATTTCCGATTTTCCAGGTTAAAATCATCGAAAAATAGCTATTTTCGCCTTACAAGTGCATACCTGGCACGAAAGTTGGCTTAGGGCGCCGCTTACGGGGGCTTGTCCTCTTTTCTCGTTTACCGTTACTACTGTTAGTAGACATTGATTTTCTGGAATTAGGGGGTGGAATTGAAAAAGAAAAGGAGAAAAAATTGGGAAAATATGCGAAAAATCAAGAAAAACCCCGGGAAAAAAGGAAAAATTCACGAAAAATGATGAAAAATTCAGAAATTTTGCCAAAATTCGCTGGGATTCTCATTGAGTGGACAGAATTAACCAATACTTCTTTAGAAAACACAAATATCCACAAAAAAACAGTGAAAAAAAGCGATAAATCCGAAAAATTAGCAAAAAAGTCGGAAAATCTTCAAGAATGACCCAGAAATCTCATGCGGATCGATTCATTGAATTTTGGCAGCGCCAAAATGTTTTCTGCGGGTTTTCGAAACATTTTCGGCTAGTTTTCCCAGAAAAAACTTGTTTTTAGAGGTGTAGATCAAAAATATTTTTTTTCAAAGAAACTGTTTTCATGGAATTTTCGAGGCTTTTTTCGCATAAAACCAAAAAATTCAAGCAAATTTATCGACCAAAAACCTTGAATTTCCCCCTGAAATACAGTTTTTCGCTGAAAAAAATTTTTATTTCGGTACAATTTTTTTTTCAATTTTTCCGCTCAAAATTTTTTTTTCTTCTTGTTTTAATTTCAGTTTTGTGGCCTATTTTGAATTTTAAGCTCCGAAAATAGCTATTTTCCTCAATAAATCCGAAAAAAGTGCAAATCCGACCGGAAACTTGTTTTTACCCGGCGACTGTACCTTTAAAGGCGCAGCGTCAAACTTTGCGTTTTGGGCCTCGCCGCGAAAGCGGTATTTCTAGATTTTTAAAATTTATTTCTGTATAAAAACTGAAAGTTCGAGCTAATTTTTCTACCAAGGATCACAAATTTGCATCTGAATTACACTTTTTTTTCGCTGAAAAAATTTTTTTCGGTGAAATTTTTTTTTCAATTTTTATGCCCAAAATATTTTTTCTTTATGTTTTAATTTCAAATTTTTAGCCTAGTTTTCCTTTCAATAGCTTTTTTTCTTGGAAAAATAGCCTTTTTCCTCGAAAAATCCCCCAAAACAGGTAATTCTGAGCGAAACTTGTTTTTCTCCGGAGACTGTACCTTTAAAGGCGCATCAACAAACTTCGCGTTTTGGGTCTCGCCGCGAAACCAGTTTTTTTTGTTTTTTATCAATTTTTCTCATTTTTTCACGGTTTAAAACAGCAAATATTCATTTTTCTTGCAAAAATAATCAGAAAATCAATAAAATTTCACAAAATATATAGAAAAAACTAGAAGAATGCACTAAAAAAAGCAAAGAACCGTATCAAATACTGATATTTTCGGAACACAATTTTTCGAATTTTTTCGTGGAAAAATTCGAATTTTAGAGAAAAAAAAGGCAAAGAAATTGCCCGCAACGACATAGAAAAAAATTACAAAAAAATCGATGATTTACAAAAAAATTTCGGTGAAAAATAGCAAAACGCGGAAGAGGAATGCGATGGCGAGATAGAAAATTGGTGAAGAGACGCAGAGAAAACTGGAAAAATCGATATTTTGTGACGGTTGAGATGAGGAAGGAGGATGAAGGCGGCGGATGGAGTTTCTGAAAAAAAAATTTTTTTTGGATCCAAAAAAATTTTTTTTACCTAAATTTTTTCCGATTTTTTTCCTTCAACTTCCTCAGAGACAGCTTTTTGGGCCGTTTTTTAGGGGTGCCCTCCTCCATAGAATCTCCAGGATCCACAGAATCCTCCCCGGAATCCGAGTCCTCATCCGAATCCAAATAGAATCCTCCCGTGGATTTCTTCATCTGACATCCTCCCAAACTATCCAGGGATACGGTAGACTCGGCCAGGAGTACTGTAGGTTGGTGGCGAATCCATTTTGGACGTTTCGGGAGCAGACGGGAGAAGGAGGAGGCGGATGGGGTACTGTAGATGGAGGCGGAGGCAGAGGTGGAGAGACGCAGAGAAGAAGAGGGGTGGAGAGCAAGGAGGCATCTGGAAGAGGAAAAGTTAGGCCATATTTTGAAAAGTTAGGCCATATTTTGAAAAGTTAGGCCATATTTTGAAAATTTAGGCCATATTTTGAAAAGTTAGGCCATCTTTTTAAAAGTTAGACCATATTTTGAAAAGTTAGGCCATATTCTGAAAAGTTAGGCCATATTTTGAAAAGTTAGGCCATCTCTCGGAAAGTTAGGCCATATTTTGAAAAGTTAGGCCATATTTTGAAAAGTTAGGCCATATTTTGAAAAGTTAGGCCACCAACTCACCTTGGATCATAACTGCTGGCCCTCTGTTGCCGCCTATCCTGACTTCGACTCAACAGCATCTCCGTCTCCTGTTGCCTACCGTACTCCCATCGGTAGCTACCGTATTCCTGATGGCACAGCTGCTCTCCGGAACCGTAGGCCGATGGACCGCGTTGGGGGGTGGAATTGGATCTGGAGCGGAAAATTCAGTATTTTTCTGCGGTGTCAAGTACTGCAGTGCAGTGTTTTCCAAGTTTTTATACGGAAATAATTTTTTGCGTTTCAAAAAAAAACTATTTGAGTTTGAGTTCCAGGCGTGACAATAAAGGAAAAAATTCAAGCAACAATTCTTTTACTGTTTCAAAATATTCCGAATAAGCTTTCATGACATTTTTTAGCTTAATTGACGAGGGCTTAGACCTTGTAAGTTTCTAAAATACCGTAAATTCTCCAATTGAGTTGCCCCTCCAGTTGAAGTGCCCCTCCAATAGTGGTGCACTCCGCCGGTGCCTTGGAAAAATAGAGGTGCACCCTCCAATTGAAGTGCGCCCCCAATTGTGGAGCCCTTTAATTTTTTTCAACTTTTTTTGAATTTATTCGACTTTCTCCGTTTCGAATGGTTGAAATTTTGGAAAGAAAAAGAAGTTGGATTTTTCTTCGAAAATTTTAGCGCAGAATTCGAAATCGACTACGAATGTAAGCGATTTCAGCTCAAAAAGGCAGGATCCGTTGGTTGTCAGAAATTCCTTTCCAGTTTTTGTCGTGTTTCCGCTGTTATGAACTTATTGAATTTGCAAATTTTTCACTGGTGAGAAATTTATGAATGGTATAGCATGAAAATTGTCCTTCCGAAAAATAGAGTTGCACTCTCTAATTGAAGTGCCCCTCCAATAGTGGTGCACTCTCATCGGGCCTTTGAAAAATAGAGTTGCATGCACCTCAATTGGAGAATTTACGGTAGTCAAAGTTTACTTTTTCCCAAAATATAAAATAGTTTTCAAAGTATTGCTCAATCGTAAAAGTCATCAGAAAAATTTCTCGAAACAGTAATTTTTTTACTGGTTCAAAAAATTTTTTTGATTAACTTTTGTCGGTATTAGGGTTGATATGCTATTGACTTTTATGTTTCAAATAAAAATTCTCACAATCCTACTATTTCAAGACTATTGATCATTTGGATGCTGAAATGAACGGGTCTTTTCAAATGTTAATTGTTGCTACAAATCAAGACAAAAAAAACTTTGAAGCAGTAAAAAGTTTTGTCACGAGAGTTAGTTTTTTTTTCGTTTCAAAAAATATTTCAATCAGACTTTATTTGTTAATTGGTTAGTTTCGCTTTTTGCATACTTGTAAAGGGCCGGGCCGGGCCGGAACACGAATTTCACCTGGAAATTTTTTCTCGGTCCGGGCCGCCGGGTCGAAATTTCACGAGTATTGCTTTTTGAAGGTCTGAATGTATTTTTTTTTGGAAAAAGTAAACTGTCTTTCCTGTTTCAATGATTTTCGAATAATTTTCAATGAAGAGTTTCAGTTTAATGGACGTAACTCCAGCCTTTGCAAACCAATATTTTTAATCCCAACTCGTAAATCTACTAACCAATCGATCCTAAACTTCGTCAGAAAAATTTTTTGAAACAGTATATTCATTTCACTGTTTCAATATTTTTTTCTGTAGATAATCTGGCTGAAGATTTTATTTTCTATCAAAAAAGTTTTGCAGTTTCATTTGCTGGAGAAATACTGCTAATTCAAAATGCTAGATTTCTATAATCATAGAATTTGTTGAATAATTTTTTTACTGTTACAAAATTTCTCGGTGGAAACATCGTTATCAAAGCTCTGCGATATTCTGCAACTAGACGTTTCAAAACTAATAAAAGATAGCTAAAAACGAGTGTATGAGCATATTTGGCAATTTTATCAGTTGCAAAACGTCGCGGAGCCGTTACCAATGGTATCTCTTGCTGAACACAAAAAATAGGGATCCTCGAAAACTTTATGGTTATTATTAGGAAATTAGTATTTCCGTTTCAAAAAAAGTTGTCTGTGTTTCACAGGGCGGCGGAATCGCGCGAAACGTGCTCATAGTCAGCAATAGACTTCAACAATTCTCTATAATTGTACATATTTTGTCTATAGAAAAGATGTATTTGAACACGCTGAATCCGGAAAAGTTGTTTTTGATGGGCTTCATTATTTAGTTATTGAGTTAATTATTGTTGAAAACATCGATTTTCCGTTGATTTCTGTATTATTGTTACAAATATATATTTTCTCAGAAACTAAGTAAAAAAGCCTTATCAAAACCAAGTTTTTCGGATTCAGCGTGTTCAAATACATCTTTCCATGTCATACAATCAAAACAATCATGGAAAATTCGGCTGTTTCATAGTCGTTCCGCACCCGGGTAGATTTGGCCGTGCCGTGGTTTAGTATATCAGTCGCTTTCGGTTGAAACATATAGAATTGTTTGGAACAATAAAATACTTTTCCTGTTTCGAAATTTTTCGAGTAAGTCTCAATTAATTCAAAAATTCTAATTCACACTTCCAGATATCACCAATATTTTTTTTCTGGTTAACTAGAACTACGGGAAAACTTTAAACTATGAAAACTTTGCTCACTGTTACAGAAATTGCCAAAGAATATTCAATAAAAATTTGGAGCTCAATGGTTGCGTCTGAATTTATCGAAAACCACAGAGTTGAGAGGAAAAATTTGCTAAGTTGTTACACTTTAAAAGCGCATACCGTAAATTCTCCAATTGAGGTGCATGCAACTCTATTTTTCAAAGACCCGATGAGAGTGCACCACTATTGGAGGGGCACTTCAATTAGAGGGTGCAACTCTATTTTTCGGAAGAACAATTTTCCTGCTATACCATTCATGAATTTCTCACCAGTGAAAAATTTGCAAATTCGATGAGTTCATAACTGCGGAAACACGACAAAAACTGGAAAGGAATTCGGATCCTACCTTTTTGAGCTGAAATTGCTTACATTCCTAGTCGATTTCGAATTCTGCGCTTAAATTTTCGAAGAAAAATCCAACTTTTTTTTCTTTCCAAAATTTCAAGCATTTTAAACGGAGAAAGTCGAATAAATTCAAAAAAAAAATGAAAAAATTTAAGGGCACCACAATTGGGGGCGCACTTCAATTGGAGGGTGCACCTCTATTTTTCCAAGGCACCGGCGGAGTGCACCACTATTGGAGGGGCACTTCAACTGGAGGGGCACCTCAATTGGAGAATTTACGGTATCTCAAAAGTGGGCGGAGCTAGAAAAAAGTTGTCAACAGCAAACTTGCTCCAACCTCAATTTCAAACAACTTTGTAGTTGACAACTTTTCTTTAGCTCCGCCCCTTTTCCAGATAAACCCCAAAACATACCTCGGAGCATGCAAACTCTTGGTCATCAAGGCCGGAATTCGTGATGGGGGTCTTCTCGGGGTGGACATTGTGGATAGAAACATCCGATCCGTCTGAATAATGGAAGAGGATGTCATGGATCCTCTTCCAGAGGAAGAGGATTTACGGTAGCCCATATCGGCGCAAATACCCTCCGAGTCGGTGGATTCGTTCAGTTTTCTCGTCATTTCTTCGGTTTTCTGGAAGAATTTAGGGGGTTTTTGGGGGTTCAGGTAGTTTTAGGCCTGCTGAAGGCTTAGCTGAGGCGATTTTATGCCTGAATCGGCCTGAAATAGCTTAAAAGTGGCCTAAACGGGCCTTGAAGGTTTAGGCTGTTCTCAGGCCGTTTCAAGCCATCTGAGGCCGTTTTAGGCCGTTTCAGGCCGTCCTAGGCCCATTCAGGCTCATTTTAGGCCATTTCAAGCCTTCTTCCGACCAATTCGGGCTCAGTTCAGGGAGCCCGTTTGAGTTCCGTTCCTGTGTCATTTCAGGCCCACTCCAGGGCCATTTTAGGCCTATTTATCGCCATTCTAGGCCATTCAAAGCCGGTTTATGCCCATTTGAGGCCGTTTTAGACCCTTCAAGCACCCATTTAGGCTATTGAAACGGCCTCAAACCGCCTGAACTTGCCTAGAAAAATCAGGTCTTTCTCAATCCTTCCTAGGCTATTTTAGTCTGTTCTAGGCCGATTTAGGCTCATTTTAGGCTAATTTAGGCCGATTTAGGCTTATTTCAGGCCATTTTAGGCCTTTTCCCCTCAAAAACTCACATTAATAAGATAATCAACATATGCAATTCCGTCGTTCATCATGGCTAATAATGACTCCTCCTCATCGTGGAGGAGCCGTTGTTCGGTGGCATTGTCGTCGTGTCGTTGCGGGCTTTCCCGTTTTTTGACGTCCTGAAAAATGGAGTTTTCAGAAAAAAAAAGGAAAAAATCGGAAAAAAAATGGTGTAGAAATCATCAAAAACGGTCCAAAACTTGTTGTTTTAGGATGTTTTATGGTATTATGCAAAAAACCTTTATTAGATGGGCAGGTAGGAAAAAATGATCAACTACAAAGTTGTTTGAAATTAAATTTGGAGCAAGATTGCTGTTGACAACTTTTTTCTAGCTCCGCCCACTTTCGAGATATGCGCCTTCAAAGTTAATTGGAGACGCAGACAGCGAGAGCACTCTAGGTGTCTGCGTCTCTCACAACCAAGTTGAAATTTTTGTCAATACTTCTGTTTTTGACCGTTTCTGAAAATTTCTAAGTGAATGCGCCTCTAAAAGAGACGCAGAGAAAAATGCGCTATCGTCGTCTGCGTCTCTCTCAAACTTTAAAGGCGCATAACTCGAAAGTGGGCGGAGCTAGAAAAAAGGTGTCAACAGGAAAGTTGCTCAAAATTTAATTCTGAGCAACTTTGCAGCTGACAAGTTTTCTGTAGCACCACCGATTTACTCATAATCAAAATTTATTCAAAATTTCATTTTATTCAAAATTTTTGAAACGGTAAAAAATTTTTTTTTCGGATAATTATAATTTTTGGAATGTTCAAGAGGATTATTTGACCAAATCACCATTTTATTATCCGGAATCGTGTAAACGGTAAAAAAATGACTGCGCTCTCGTTGTCTGCGTCTCTCATGACGCCACCATTACTTGAAGATAGGTCACTTTAAAGGCGCATAACTCAAAAGTGGGTGGAGCTAGAAAAAAGTTGTCAACTAGAAAGTTGTTTGAAATCAAATTTTGAGCAAGATCGCAGTTAATAATTTTTTTCTAGCACCACACACTTTTGAGATACGCGCCTTCAAAATTGTGTATGTCTGCGGCTCCCTCTCTCTGCTGCACCCCAATTTTAAAGGCGCATATCTCAAAAGTGGGCGGAGCCAGAAAAAAGTTGTCAACTGCAATATTGCTCCAAATTTTGCGCTTTACAACTTTGTAGTTAACAACTTTTCAGTAGCTCTCATGGAAAAAGAGATATGGTTTACCTGAGTGACATGGCTGAAGAATGCAGGGGGCTCACTATTGGAACGAGCACCTTCGACGCGTCGATCGTCAGATTTTCGATGGAGGGACGTCGTTCTGACTGAAAAATTTTGGCGAATTGAAGGGAAATTAGGGATTTTTATGGGGGAAAATAGGGATTTTTTAGGAGAAAATGGGGATTTTGAGGTCGTTTTTGATGGTTTTAGGCTTATTTCAGGTGAATTTTGACAGATTTTAATGCATTTCTTATGGATTTTCGCCGATTTTGAAGGGTTTTAAGCTGTAAAAAATCCCGAAGTTTCAGACCAATTTTCAGTCAATCTTCAGCGATTTTAGGCTATTTTCAGACTGTTTTGATAGACTTTTTCAACTAAAACCATGGTTCTGAACCTGTTAAAAATTACTGTTTCATGATAACTCGGAGAGTTTTTTTTGCGGTTCCTAAGTGATTGGCATCTCAATTGTGACGGATCGGGCCCAAAATAATGGCGCGAATTTCAAATTTTTCCAAAAACTTTGACTAAACATAGGAAGTGTAGTTTTTGAGCTTCCTGAATTCCTGAATTGCGACTCGGTCGGGCCGGGCTTTAAAATCACAACTATGTTTGACATAGCATAGCCTTGCCGAACTTTTTTTTCACTGTTTCAAAAAATATTGTACCTTGATGACAGGTAATTTCCAGCAGTATTGAATGGAAATTCGGACTAAAACAATTTTTGGGACTTTTTTTCTGAAATATTGGAATTGAAACAGTCCGAAAAAAAACTTTCAGATGCGAAATAATTTTTACTGTTTCAAAATTTCCCAGAATCAGGGTTGAAAAAATTTACGAAGCTGCAGCGTTTACAATCGGATCAAATTAGTAAAAAAAATAATAGGATAGCAAACAAGGATAGAAATTTTCCAAGCTTCAATAGCACCAGTGAAAAAAAATTTAGCTTGAAACAGTGAAAAAGGTTCGAAAAAATGTTCTTACTGCATGAGAATGTTGAGTTCGCAGGAATAACTACATTTTATTCAAATGCATAGGAAATTTTTTTTGAAACAGTAAAATTTCAAAAGAAATTTGTCAAAGTATAGGCACCCTGAAGGCCTATTTACGTCCCCTTCGGTATTGCCCACAATACTAGGACGTAAATACCCTTCTTTTCTCCCAAACTACCCTTAGCCTGTTTGAATTCCCGCGATTTGTCTCGAGAGGCAAGCGCAATCACGCCCTATCGCACATGCGTACGCGTGCGCGCTGCGGCCCTTCGAAACGTTTCGCAGACTCTTCGCTACGTAAATCGAGATGTTCGCCGACGCCACAGCCAACACCGATGGCTTTCGGATCTACTTTTGCATAACCTTTTACGTTTTTACCCAATTCCGGCATAATAAACCCGTATTGCGCGTATTTGTGTTCTGCATTCCACACTAATTTCAGGTTATTAGGATATTTCAGTTGTCACCTAGAGTTCCTCCTTCAGATTTAGGCCCTTTCAGCGTAGTAGTCCTCTGAGCAGGTGTTGGATTGGTCACGAGTCCCCGACTAATCTCCTAGTGACTCTTTCCACAGCTTGCACAAGAAACAGTGAGAAACCAGTAAATCTGGGATCGATTATTAAGCAATTGTGAACATGAAAGATTGTTTTGATGGATAATTTTTGAAACAGTAAAGTTTTTGAAAACCAACAGTTTTTTTTCAGAGCGTTTGACAATTTACTGAAAGAATTTTTCAAAACTTCAGAAATTCGGCTCCGCGTCACTTGCCAACTCACCAATTCGCAACTGCGACATTTCGCAACTAACGTCGATTTCGCAACTGCGACATTTCGCAACTAACGTCGATTTCGCAACTGCGACATTTCGCAACTATGACATTTTGCAACCAACCATTTCGCAACTACGACGTTTCGCAACTGACTTTGGCAAGTAGGATGGACTTGTACTCCAGCCAGACTGTATAAAAATTTCCTAGACTTTTTTGACGATCTCAATGTTTACGTCTATCTTATTTCTGGCGTGACCCTTGCCTTCTACGTCGTTTCGTACTAGTTGCGAAATGCCGAGTTGCGAAACGTCGTAGTTGCGAGATGACGTGTTGCGATATGTGGTAGTTGCGAAATCGACGTGAGTTGCGAAATGTCGCAGTTGCGAATTGTCAAGTTGCGAAGTGACGCGGTGCCAGAAATTCAGGCTTTAAACAGAGTGACTGAACTTCTAAAGAATCATTTCTTTGAAAATTTTTGAAACAGTAAGAACTAAATTTTACAAAAAAAACGAAAACATTTTTTTTCACTGTTTCAAATCTTCTAGAGTATAAATTTCCTGAATTTCTTGAATATTGTCGCACTGCTAGTCTTCAAAATTAAAAGTCAGTTTCGGCTTGCAATTGAAAAAAATCAACCTAGGAAGAAAAACTTGCCCAAGAAAAGGTTTTGACTGGAAACAGAAGAAAAACTCTGGAAAAAAAACTACTCCTGCAATATGCTTCTGATTTCAGTTTTCAATTTTCAACGTTTTTTTTGTATCATTCAATTTGTTCCAATCTACATCTAATGCTCAAAATTCGAAAAAGTAAAAGAACTCGGAAAAATACTTTTTTTATTGTTTCAAGGAGAAATTTTTAGTACTTTTGAGATTTTTAAATATTGCAGGTGAAATTCAAGTTCCACATTTGAAAAAATTTTCAGTTCAAATCTAGTCGACATATCGGTAATCGTGGATTATTCATTTTTGTTTGAAAAAATTGTATGCATAAGTTTTGAAACAGTAAAATTTTCGAAAAACCGTTCAAAATTTTCAGAGAGAATTTTTCAAAAACTTTGGATGCATTAATCATAGTGACTAAACTTCTAAAGAATCAATTCCCTGTAAATTTTTGAAACAGTGAAAAATCAATTTTTCAAAAAATAAATCGAAGAAATTGTGTTTTAATCACTGTTTCAAAGATCTCCAGTACTTTTTTTTATTAATTCTGAATTATTAGAGTTTTACTTTGAAAAGATTTCAAACAGAAATTATGAAATAATTTGGCACAAATTTTTCAGAAATTGATACCCAATTTTGAAAAATCTTCAGAAATGGCGTGGCCTACGAGTGATTAAAATTTTTACTATTCGAAGTTTTTTGGGGAAATTTTTTGAAACAGTAAAACTTGAAAATTTTTCTGTTTCAAAAAAAAATCCCTAAATTTTTCAAATAAAGATCTAGTGTATCAGTTGAATGGTTCTTTGAAATGTTTCAAAAAAAAAATAATATCAATATTTTTTCAAATGTAAAGCGAGCACGAGAGAATAAATAATTGTTACTGTTTCAAAAACTTTCGGAGAGAAATTTCGAGAATTTCAGAAATACTGGGCTTATCATGTGGAGAACAACTGAACTATTGTCGGAAACATGTAAAAACTTTGTAATTGATTTTAAAAGTTCCACCGAAAGCTCAAAAAAACGGTGTTTACGCTCAAAATGATCGGAAAAATCGCGAAAATGACCTTTTTTTTGGGGTTTTTTTCTGAAACGAATAGGTTGAAAATGGAGGGAGCGGTCGCCATTACTTTTACGGTCCCCTGTATATAAAGCGGCCGCCTGGAGAGGGGTTGAAACTAGAGCCGCTCTATTATAAAGTTTACGGTATTTGGTTTTTAAATGTCTTATTGGTTTTCAATGTTTCTTTTCGTTCAGTAATTTATTTTGGAACAGTAAATTTTTGTGCTCAGACTTTTGCATTCTGTTTCACCAAAAATTGTTCACTGCTATTTTTCAGAAAACTTATTGCATACATAATTTTCATTTTTGAAAATGGAAAAATCCGCCTAAAATTTGCGGAAAAAGCGTCAAAAAAACCTGAAACGACCGTGAAAAACTGAGGAAAAAACATGCATCAATAATGATGTTAATAAACTTTTTTTTTCCTTTTTTTCTCAAAAAAAATAGTGGAAAAGGTGAGAGGCGCATAGAAAAATGGAGATTTGCACATGTGATAATCATAAAATTTCATCTAACTACACCTCCTCTTCTCCACTAATCCTTGCTCAGAATAATTTTTTTTCAGCAAAAAAAAGAGAAAAAAATGGAAAAAAAAGGAAACAGCGTGAGAAAAAATTGGCTCGGGGATCAAATTTCACAACCATCAAATTATTTTTCTCCAAATTCCTTTTCAAATAAACTACCAGATGCTCAATTGGCAAAAAATATGGAATTTCAACTTCTTGAATTTTGAAACAGTAAATTTCTTTTTCAAATTTTCAGACAAAAATCAGGAAAATTAGACTAAAACTCCTTGAAAAACAAGACAATTTTTTTCAAAAAACATCCAAATTATCGGTTAGACATGGTTTAAAAATGACCTCAAAATGGCTTGAAACAGTATAAAATTTGTACTAAACTGGCCTCAAACTAGCTATATCATAGCCTAAATTATCCTTACAACGGCCTAAATTTGTCCAGGATGACTAAAATTTCCAAAAAATCATCCTTCAAGAACAACTCACCATAGTCGTAAAAGTGGCCGGATCGGCGTCCGTCACATCTGGAATGAATCTCTCCAAAGCGTTGAACACGACCACGTTCTCCCCGCAGAAACGAATCGTTTCTTCCGGGATTGTCGCTTCTACGTAGGAGGCGTTTCCTGCAAAAAGTACTTCTGATAGCTCCACTACATGCCCGTATCATCTTTGTAATCACAAGAAGTGTGTAAACCGATAATAAAGAACAGAAATTGGTAAAAACATGAATCGAAACTGATTGGAAATGCGAATAGCACGCCAAAAATCATATCTACAGTTCCGTGCAAAAGGATACGATCACTCTGTTTTTCAGTTGATTTAGGCTTACTTTGAGCAAGCGCCCCACAGTCGAAAATTTTTCAACGGCTTGAAAATTTCTTGGGCGTTTTGAGCATAGCTAGAACTTCAGTTTTGTATTTGACAACTATTTCGTGCAACCACTCTACAGGCAGATACAGGTCGATCAATGAGAACCCATTGAAATCGTCGGATTTTCTATAGTGTGATTTTTGAGGTATTTTTCTTGGACGAGCTGTCTGCCGAAAGAGCGTTTGTACGAAAAAGCTGTGAGCTACAAAAATAAAGTCCGAGCTAGGTTTGGCACACCCAAAAAATTTTCAAAGCTGTAGAAAAAAATACGGCTTGGTGGCGCTTGCTCAAAGTCAGCCTAAATCAGCTAAAATAAACTGAAAAACGGAAGTGTTCGTATACTTTTGCACGGTATTGTAAGTTAAAACTTCCGAACAATTCACTAACAAACCTGTCTTGTAATTTGTTATAGAAAATTTTTGAAACTGTAAAGTTTTTTTTTACTGTTTTATGAATTTTCTGTCCAAAATTTCGAAGATCTTTTCATGCTAAGACTCAACTGGACGTTGAAAACATCTAAGCCACTCAAAGTAGAGGTGGAAAAGATCCTGTAGATCCGCCCTTTTTCAGATATAACCAGTTTTCTGAGATCTTATCGGAAATAGGTGTTCTAGACGGTTTTTGAGAGGGTTATAGTTGAATCTTTATAGTTTTTGGCCCGAATTCGAGGATTTTAGCGTGAAAAATGGTCCGGAATTGGTGAAAAAGCTCGGATAGCAGCAAAAATTAGTCTCAAACCCTTCATTTTTCACCGAAAAATTAGAAAATCCCCTAGGTGCGGAAATTCGGAAATTAGACGAAGTTAGGATAAAAAATAACGGTTTCAGAGGGATTTTCTCTTTTTTTCACACAGAAGTTGTCGATCTTCATTTTTCGAGTAGTAGACCGACAAAAAATAGAGAAATGACTAAAAATCGGTGAAAAAACGATCGAAAATAAGCCAAATTCCATTAAAACGAGGTCCTTGACTTTAAAGACATATCTTAAAAATGGGAGGAGCTAGAAAAAAGTTATCAACAGCAAAGTTGCTTTAAATTTAATTTCAAACAACTTTGTAGTTGACCACTTTTTTCTAGCTCCTCCCACTTTTGAGATATGCGCCTTTAAAGTTACGGTACCCTTCAAAATCGATGAAACACCACTAATTTTCGTTCAAAAATGGGAATTTTAGGCCACCGGCATCGGAAAAAAAATGAAATTCGGCAACATTTACCCTCCGTCATCAAGCAAACAAACAGAGGAAAAAAACGGAGTGTAACAAGAGAAGAGTGACAATTGCTCCCCTTCTCTCAGAGTACACACAGAGAGAGAGAAAAATAAGAAGAGACGCAGAGAAAAATGTAAGTTTCTTTGCATAGATAATCAGTTGGGGGTTTTTTTCTCCGGAATAAGAAGGAAAGGGGAAGATGGAGAGAGTATTGAAATTGAGGAGGGTGTTAGAGAAAAATCCCCAAAAAATAGGCCTAAAAATAGCGTAAAATAGGCCTGAAAATGGCTCACAATAGGCATAAAAATGGCTTGAAATAGGGCTAAAATAGACCTAAATAGACCTAAAATGACCTAAAACAGGCCGAAAATGGCCCTAACTCAGCCTAAGACGCCTCAAGGATCCTGTATTTAACTGCCCTTATGGCAAAAAATGGCCTGAATTGACTGATTTTGACTGGAAAATAACGGAAAATTTGCCATTTATTGCAGATTTCTGGTTTTTTCTGGGTTCTAACATCGATTTCATTATTTTCATGACTAAAATGCTCAAAAAATGACAAAAATCCGGTCAAAAACCCTCTAGATCACCTAATTTAAGTCAAGTGCTACAAAACCGGTTGTATCTCAAAAGTGGGTGAAGCTAGAGAAAAATTGTCAACTGCAATCTTGTTTGAAATTCAATTTTGAACAACTTTGTAGTTGACAACTTTTTTCTAGCTCCGTCCACTTTTGAGTTATGCGCTTTTAAAGTTGAGGCACGCTAGCGCCCGGGGTGGCGCCCCCTTTCTCTGCGTCTCTCTTGGCGCGCGTCCTCTCTCTTTCTCACGAAAGGAAATGGAGCACCCGAACTTTGAAGGCGCATAACTCAAAAGTGGGCGGAGCTAGAAAAAAGTGATCAATTGCAAAGTTGCTCCAAATTTATTTCTAAACAACTTTGTAACTGACTATTTTTTTCTAACTCCTCCTCTTCTTGAGTTAGGCGTCTTTAAAGTTGGATTGAGCTAGGTTAGGCTAATTTTACCCGTTTTTGATGGTTTTCAGTCTGATTTTTGTGATTTTCAGCTGATTTTTTTGCCAAAAATTCGAAAACTTGTAGAAAAAATCCGAAAAACGTGACAAACCTGAAATCGGTGGCCTCCTCTGCTGACTAAACTGGTCTCGGGCCCTCTCCACCAGCATCCGCTCACACATTGACATGGGACGGCGGCAGCCGGGTGTGGCAACCTGAAAATGAAAAAATTGATGGAAAGTCTTTTTTTACATGAAAAAAAATCAGAAAACTCGAAAAAAAACCAAAAAAAATTTCGAAAAAAACATGTTTTTTTCCCTATTCATGTGACCCCCAAAAAAGGGGTCCCAAATCTCGAAAATCTCTTTTCTCTGCGTCTCTCCAAAACTCACCAATCTCTTGTCCAGTGACGTCGTCGGAGTGGTGCTCCCACCACTCATTGAGACACCACTATCGGCTAGGGAGGATCGGGTCAGAATGCCTTCCTCGTTCACTTCCATGGCTGCTGAATTATGTGAAATTAAGAAAAATGCGACAAAATGACTGAATTGGCTGAAAATGACTGTCAATGGTACAAAACCATGAAAATCGGACCTAAATGAGCTAAAATAGCCTTGACCAGATTTAAAGGCGCATAACTCAAAAAGGGGCGGAGCTAGGGAAAAGATGTCAACTAAAAAATTGTGTAAAATTATATTTGGAACAAGTTTGCAGTTGACAACTTTTTTCTAGCTCCGCCCACTTTTGAGTTATGCACCTTTGAAGTTAAGGGCGCCTCTTCTTCTCTGCGTCTCTCATGGTGCGCCATCTCTAAGAGGCGCCGCACCTTTAAAGGCTCATATCTCAAAAGTGGGCGGAGCTAGAAAAAGGTTGTCAACTGCAAACATGCTCCAAATTTAATTTCAAACAAGTTTGTAGTTGTTCACTTTTTGCTAGCTCCGCCCCTTTCAGAGTTATGCGCCTTTAAAGTAAAGTCAAGCTGTTTCAGCTCATTTCGATTCGTTTTTCATGGGTTTTGGGCAGATTTTCATCTATTTCTGCCAATTTTTGATCAAAAACTCACCATTTGACGAGGAAGATGTAGATGGTGGAATAGTTGTGGCTACTGTATTCCATATAAAATTATTATCATCCCATTCCACCCGCTCCTTGATCCGATCGCTTACATCTCGGGGAATGAAGTTCTCCACGATGAGGAGTCTGAAAATGACGATTTTTGGATTTTGGAGTGGAGCTAGAGAAAAATTGCTAACTACAAAGTTGTTTAAAATTGAATTTGAAGCAAGTTTGCAGTTGACAACTTTTTTCTAGCTCCGCCCACTTTTGAGATATGCTCTTTTAAAGTCGGGGACCTTGAGAGGAGCGGCGCCTTCCCTCCTTCGGGGGTACCTAACTTTAAAGGCACATAACTCAAAAAAGAGCGGAGCTAGAGAAAAGTGATCAACTGCAAACTTGCTCCAAATTCAATTTCAAGTAACTTTGTAGTTGACAATTTTTTTCTAGCTCCGCCCATTTTCCCTCTAGACCCCAAAAACTCACTTCAATTTCAGCTCCTTACTGATCGCTGAGATGGTGTCATCCAGGGTTTGTCGTTCTTCGGAAAAGGCATCGGACACGTCGCGGATTTCATTTCGGGCCTAAAAATTTGAGAAAAGTTCTGGCGGGAATTCAAAAATTCAGAAGTTTTGGCGGGAATTCGAAAATTCGAAAGTTTTGGCAGAAATTCGAAAATTCAAAAGATTGGGCGGGAATTCGAAAATTTGAAAATTTTTGCGGGAATTCAAAAACTCAAAAGTTTTCAGCAGGAATTCAAAAATTTTGAAATTTTGGCGGGAATTCAAAATTTCAAAAATTTCGCCGGGAATTCGAAAATTCAAAGAAATTTTGGCGGGAATTCGAAAATTCCAAAGTTTTGGCGGGAACTCGAAAATTCAAAAATTTTTGGCGGGAAATCAAAAATTCAAAAAATTTGATTGAATTTTTGCTATTTTCATCGGGTTTTAGCCCGCTTTTCTCGGAAATTTTAGGGTTTTCCAGTGATTTCCAGTCATTTTCAGCCAAAAAACCTACCTGTCTCAACTTGATCATCATCTTCTTCAACTTCTTACTCTTTGCCTCCACCTCCGTCCTCAAATCCGAGAATGTCTGTTTCAAATCCACCGTATCCTCTTCCTGCCGTTCCAACGCCTCCACCATCTCTCTTTCTCTGCGTTTCTGCTCCGCCAACTCTCTCCTCTTGTGCTCCAACTGCTCCATTTGCTCCTTGGTTCGGGTCTCAAGCCCAGAATCCAGGTCCCCGGAGCCCCCGGATCCCACGATGAGCCTGGACTGGATATTAGAAATCCTCTGTGCCACACGGGCTTGCTCCGCGAGCTCTGACTGAAGGAGCTCGTGTTTTTCACGGATCTCACGGATCAGACGCTCTTTTTCCTGGACGAGGATGGTGTCATCGTTGCGGATAGCCTCAATGTCCTCTTGAAGGGTGCCAAGGGTGCTGGAGCTCAAAGGGGCGGAGCCTGAGGATCCCTTCCCCTTCCTCTGCCTAAGCCGCTCCTTAAGCATCTCAATTTCCTCCTGGAACTCCCGAAGCAGCGCGTCCTTCGGATCCTCGTTGACTCTCGGTTGATTCTTGATGTTTTTTGCTCGATTCGCATATCTCAAGGTGCCAAGGGTCTCCTCGAAGTTATAGGACGCTGGACCGATACACGCCACCATCACAGTTTTTGAATTGCCGCCCAAACTGTCCTGAAGGAGGCGTGTCAGCTTGGAGTCCCTGAAAGCAATAGTTATCGATAAAACAGACCGATTTGGGCCGAAAAGGCCGATTTGGGCCGAACGGGCCGATTTGGACCAATGCGGGCTGATTTCGGCCGACTCGGGCCAATTCGGGCCAAACAGGCCGATTTAGACCGAATAGGCCGATTTGGACCGAACGGGCCGATTCGGACCGAAAAGGCCGATCTGGGCTGAAAAGGCCGATTCGGGCCGGTTTGGGCCGAGTAGGCCGATTGAGACCGATAAGGCCGATTTGGACCGAACAGGCCAATTCGGGTCAAACAGGCCGATTTGAACCAATTCGAACCAAACAGGCCGATTCAGACCGAGAAGGTCGATTTGGGCCAAACAGGCCGATTTGGGCCGATTTCAACCGAACAGGCCGAGTTATGCCGATCAGGACCGTTTTGGGCCAGCGGGCCGATTTGGGCCGATTTGGACCGAACAGACCGATTTAGCCCGAAAAGACCGATTCGGTCCGAAATGGCCGATTTGGACTAATTCGGGCTGAACAGTCCGATTTGGGCCGATTCGGGCCGAAAAGGCCGATTTGGGTCGAAATGGCCGATTCGGACTGATTCGGACCGAAAAAACCGACTTGGTCCGGTTCGGATCAAATAGGCCGATTCGGTTAAAAATAGGCCGATTTGGGCCGAATCGGATCAGATAGGCCGATTTGAACCAAGCAGGCCAATTTGGACCAAACAGGCCGATTTGGGCCAATTCGTGCCAGACCGGCCGATTTGGGCCGACTCGGACCGACTCGGACCAATTCGGACCAAACAGGCCGATTTGGGCCGATTGGGGCCAAACAGGCCAATTTGGTCCGAACAGGCCGATTCGGAACAAAATAGGCCGATTCGGGCCGATTTGGACCTAAAAGGCCGATTCGGATTGAACCAGACCAGACCGGACCAAACTAATTCGGACCGGACCAAACTAATCGGACCGGACTAGACTAGATTGGCCCGAACCAGACTAGATCGGACTGAACCGGACCAGATCGGACCAGAAAATTTCAGGCCGGATCAGATTGGACCAGACTAGTCTATTTTGGGCCGGACCAGATCGGACCGGACCGGACCGGACTAGACTAGATCAGATCGGCCCAGACCTGATCGGTTCGGACTAGATTAATTTGGGCCGGACCAGACTAGGCCGGACCGGACCGGGTCAGGCCAGACTAGATCGCACCGGACCAGACTAGAGTGGATCGGACCGGACTAGATCAGATTGAGCTGCATTGGACTAAATAGGGCCCAACCAGACTAGGCCGTATCGGACCATACCGGACCAGGCTAGATAGGATCGGACCGGACTAGATCGAGCCGAGCCATTTTATTTGATCTACCTACCTGTAAGGGATATGAGCGGATTTCGAGTCCACCAAAGCGCTGATCACATTTCCCAACGCTGACAAACTCAAGTTGATTTTGGTGGCCTCCTTGAAGCGCTCCCCAGTAGCACCGGTCTTCGATTGGCGCTCCGAACCGGCCAAATCCACAAGATTCAAGCGGCCGACAGTGATGTGGGACTCCCCATCGGCTCCAATCCGGGAGCACTCCACGGTAATGATGAAGATGGCGTGGGAGCGGGAGGAGTGCTCGTTCATGTTGGTTCGCCTGGAAAAATATATAGAGTTTTAGGGGGAATTTGGTTGGAAATTGGGGAATTTTGACCTAAAATTAACACTAATTTGGCCTGAAATAGCCTAAAACGCGTCAAAATAGCCTTCAGGAACCTCAGGTCAACTTCAAAGGCACATATCTCAAAAGTGGGCGGAGCTAGAAAAGAGCTGTCAACTGCAAACTTGTTTGAAATTAAATTTGAAGCAGGTTTGCTGTTGACAACTTTTTTGTAACTCCGCCCCTTTTTGAGATATGTAGTTTTAAAGTTCAACTACCCTAATTTTTCGTCTCAAAATCTGTTATTTTCGATAAATTTAGAAAAGTGTGTGCAAAATCGCGATTGAATTTCAAGTTTTCATTGAAAATTTTTTGAAAATTTCTGTAACAGTGAAAAAAAATTTCAGTGATCCAAAATTTTTTGTAGTCCTAGTTAATTGAAATTCATTGTGGCTGCCATCAACTAGCATTAATTCGAATTAACTGGAATTTATTCGAAAAATTTTGAAACAGAAAAATATTTTATTATTTCAAACATTATTATCCAACTCTTGCGAATTCGCGAATCAACTGATCTACTAAACAAAAATCGATAATTTTTTTTGAAACGGAAAAATTAATAATTTGCGACATTAACCTCAAAAATGTTCTGAAATTCCTAGTTTAGTGTACAGCAAGAGATACCAACATTAGTAGCATTGTTTCCACCGAAAAGTTTTTGAAGAATTTTGGAACAGTAAAAAAATTATTCGCAAATTTCCAAAATTATAGAACTATAGAAATCTAGCATTTAGAATTAGCAGTACTGTTCCCAAAAACCAAATTGCAAAACTTTTTTGTTAGATCCATTGAGTATAAAATCTTCAATTGAATTACCTATGGAAAAATATTGAGAGTAAACAAATTTACTGTTTCTGAAATTTTTTCTGACGAATTTTAGGATCGATTGATTAATAATAGAGGCGTTGGAATAAAAAATATCAGAATCAGAAGTTACGTCCATTAAATTAGAATGTTTAATTGAAAATTATTCGGAAATCCTTGAAACAGGAAAAATTTACTGTTTCTGAAAAAAAATTTTTTTACTGTTCCTGAAAAAATTATCGATCTTCTTTGAAAGCAAATCAACTGATGTTCCAAACATAAACAAATGTTTCAGATTTTGGAGTTGGGAAAATATAATTTCCATAACAAAACTTGGAAAATGTTCACTGTTTCAAAGTTTCTTGTTGTCATAGTTTGTAGCAACGGTTACCATTAGAAACACGTGTACTCCATTACTCTCTCGATGATTTGAAACATTAGAAAAAAAATACTGTTTCAAAAAAAGAGGTTGGGTAGAAACCTTAAGTTTGAATCAATTAATACGTCGCCAACTAATGATTTTTAGAATTTTCGGAAATAAAATTCTTAAAACGAGGGACGACACCAATTGAGATGCGTTTCTAACATAAGTCAATCAAAAACTTTTTTGAAACAGTAAAAAATTACAGTTTAAAGAAATTCTTTCGACAAATCTTAAGATTGACAGGGATTCCCTCATAAACTATTAACTTATCGGGAAATTTCTAAAACAGCGAAGAGCATGGAAGCAATACGTTCTGGGTCGATTAAGTTAAAAATTGTCATGAAAACTTATTCGGAATATTTGGAAAGAGTGAAACAATTTTTGCTGACCATTAACCAAGGAACCCTAAAACTCTCAAATATTTTTTTTGAAACGGAAAAATTTTTTCACTGTTTCAAAGTATTTTGTAGTTTTAATTTGTAGCAATCGTCACCATTAAAAAATCATGTTGGGCCAGTAAAATTAAAAATTTTTGAATCCGTTTTTAGGTATGATTATTCGGCATCAACCGATTAATCGGCTTGAACTGTTCAATTGTGAACTTTTTTTTTTGAAACAGTAAAAAAATACTGGAATTTGAACTTGGAAATTTTCACTGTTTCAAAAATTCTTGTAATCTTAATATCACAAAGAGACCATATTAGGAGAGATGTTCGACAACAGTCAATCAAGAAAACTTTTGAAAAAGTAACAAATTACTGTTTCGAAAAATCTTCTGCTAATTTTACCATTGATTAATATTTTGACAACCATTGTCCTCCGAAGGTTCCGATTGGAAGTAAATTTTGGAAACAACAAACTTTTACCATTTTAGAAACGTTCGCAAAGCTCTTGTCGATTAGGTTACAATTATCATGAAAACTTATTCGGAAATTCTTGAAACAGGAAAAATAGTTTACTGTTTCCGAAAAATTTATTGGTCTTCCTTTAGAGCAAACCAACTAATGGTCCAAACACAATCAAATACTTTCTACTTTGAAACCAGAAAAATATAATTTCCCTAACAAAACTTGGAACATTTTTCCTATTTCCAAAATTTTTGTAGTCAATAGAAACAGTTACCATTAGGAGAGGGCTGGTTGCCCCTTTCAGCATCCAAATAATCAATAGGCTTGAACTGTTAGGATTGTGAGACTTTTTATTTTGAAACAGCAGAAAATACCGAAAACAAGATTGAGAAATGCTAACCGTTTCAAAGTTTTTTGTAATCCTGATACAACAAAGGGAGGATATTGAACAAGATGCGTTCCCACCGGAAGTCAATCAAGAAATATTTTGAAACAGTAAAAAAATTCACTGTTTTAAGAAATTCTTACGACAAATCTTAAGATTGACGGGGAGTGCTTCAGACACTATAAGTTTAGTATAAATTTTTCGGAAATTTTTTTAAAAACAGTAGAGAGAAACAGCTGGAACCAATCTATTCTATGTCAATTAAGTTGAAAATTTTCATGGAAACTTATTCGGAACATTTGGAAAGA
>GL380397.1:0-17489 GCA_000143925.2 Caenorhabditis brenneri
TTTGCACAACTGGAACAGCTTGTATACGCGATATATCCTCACAAACGCTTCAATGGATCAGTGTCTCCGGATGAGCGAGTAGTTGAGAAGCGCATTGTTTCCTTCTTTTCCGCCACGTCCCATCTCGATTTGTCGCGTGTGACGGCCGATCATGTAGTGGTTTTTGCGACCGGTGGTTTTCTGGAAATTAATGGTAAAACTTTGAAAAAATTTAGAGATTTTTCTTACGTATTCTAACAAATTTGGCTCTTTTCCCGGTCTGTATTGATCGTCAGTCTCCATTTTATGATTCATTTTGAAGAAATCCGCAGCGAATTTAACATCCTTTGTACAAGCTTCATAGCAAGCCGTCGCATCATAAACATATGCAAAAGTTTGATAGATTGCTGACTTTTGACACTTCTTCGACTTGTAATAGTCCTTGATCTCCTTCATATTCTCTCGGCGAACCGCCCGAGTGATCCATCGATGATAGACTGAAGCGCTAACATATTCAGGAACTTCAGCATGAGCGAAGAATGGATTCTCATCGTATTCTGTAATGGTTCGTGGTGTCAACCGATCGTTTCCTTTCTTCGTTGGCTTTTTGACTTTTGGTGCTGCCACCTTTTTTCCGATCTTTTTCACCACTTTCGGAGAGACTTTCGTGGCTTTGGTGGCTGATGGTTTTTGTCCCTTTTGAACCGCCTTTTTGGTGATTCCGGTCTTCTTGCGACGGATGATGGTTGGGGTGGGAGCCTGGTAGAGGACCGCTTGGGTCCGTTGACGGGATGCGCGGCCTAAAAATATATTGTTTCAATTTTTAAAATCTTCTCAAATTTTCCCACCTCCCCCAGCATTTCTATTGACAGTTTGATTGTCAATTCGTCTCGCCGCCTGTTGGGCAGTTGTCTTTTTTGTGGTGTTCTTCTTGTTCACACGACGACGTGCCATGTTTGGAGAAGTCCTTTTCCAAGAAGGCTGAAAAATGAATTTGGCAATGCGAAAAATCCGGAAAAAAAACGTGAAAAACAGAGAAAGAGAGGTCAAGAAAACAAGTAAACAAACGAGGAAGTAGACAATTTTGTCCTTGAAGACAAAAAGCAAAAAGAACGGGAGTTTGACACTTTTGCACCTAGACATCTTACTTTTTTTGCTACATTCTGACCCAAAAAATAAATCACCCCGAATTCAAAAATCTGCCAAAAAACCATTCGACAAACACATTGACGGTCATAAAAAAAGGAGAAGAGAAACGAAAAAACGAAAAGAGGAGACCCGAGAAGAAATAGCGTTTGAGAGAACAAGAAGCAGACACAGAGAGAAAGTTTCTAAATGTTGTGAAACCATGAAGAGATTAAGAGGAGAGAATGAGAGGAGAGGAGAAAGTGTTTGTGTCATTTGGTAAACAAAAATTTTGAAAACCGAAGGACTTTTGTCCGAAATGATAGGATGGGGATGAGTCAGCAAGGATAAAATGGGTGAATTGAATAGAAGGAGAATATTTTTATCACTTGGTTGGGTTTTTTTGTGTGTGACAAACTGGGGAAAACTCGAAAAAAGTTGAGAAAAACCAACAAAAACTCGAAAAAATTCAAGATAGAATTTGGAGATTGTCGTGTTGAAACCCATGTTCAGTTTTAAGGATGCGCCTTTAAAGGTACCGTAATCAAAGAAAGATCTACAGCCAAATTCCTCGTTTTTCAAGCGAAAGGATTGGTTTTTTCGGAGGATAACTGAAAAAATAATTGAAAATAAAATTCCCGAGACACCTGCCAGAGTAGGAAACCATTGAGTTCTCGGCCTATAATTGAAAAACAAAATTATCCCTAATTTTTTTCCTTTTTTGATGCCTATCACTTTTTTGTTTATTTTGTGTGAGAAAACCAAAAAAAGAACTTGAAAAGTTGCGCAAAGACGACAGAAAATCGAAAAAATTGGAACAAAACGGAAAAAAAGATGAGAAGAGGTCATCGTGTCAAAACCCATGCATTGTTTTGAATATGCGCCTTTAAAGGTACCGTACCTCCTTCTAAACTTTTTAGTCAATTTTCCTGTTTTCCAACAAAACAAGCCAAAAAAAACTTGATAGAGAAGCCAACTAAAAACAAAAAAAAACGAAATTATTCACACAAATCACCTGCTCAAAACATGAAATTATCCCCAATTTTTTTTCGTATTCTGTAGCCAACGAACCCACTCTCACACCCCAAAAAATCAAACATCATCATCTCAATATTCTCAAAAAAGGTGGTGGAATGAAAAAAGATCAGACAGCAAACTCATTAAGACAGTCGCAAAAAGAGGGAAACTGAGAGGGAAAATGTCGCCGTGAAGAAGGGCGAATAAATCTTCAATGATAGAAATCAGCGGGAGAGCCGATTGCGCCTTCAAACTGCATGTTTCTTTTTGTCTGAAGGACAACAAACTCTGGGGTCAAAAGTTTAGAGAAAAGAATGTCTCATTTTTCTTCTCTCTTCTCCGTTTCCACGCGGAAAACAACGTGGAAAGAGGAGAAGAACAAAAACAAAACAAATGGCATTGCTATGGACAACGGGCGGCGTGCATACGGAATTCGTCACTTCTTTCTTCTCCTTTCAAATTGTTTGTATGCCAGGTTTTTGCAATTTTCAGTTTAGTCGCCGAAAAAATGCACCACCCGTGAAGAAGGGAAAGGCAAACATATACCTGATAACGATAAATGGAAGGGAATGCACTTAAAAAGGTGACCATCACAATAGAGAATTTTTTATTTCGCTTGCTTCTCTGATAAGGGAGTATGAAACTGGCGTCTGCTTTTATATGGAATTGGGGATGGGTGTTGACTTCGATGATGATGATGATGATGATGATGATGATGATAATGATAACGGAGCAAAATGGTGTGATGCTTGATGTCAATGATAATGATAACGATGTTGACGACATTTTAAAGCTCCGGTTTCGATAGTTTTTATGTTAAACACATAAGAAGTTTGGGTCAAAGTCAATGTTGATGGTTTTTAGTTTAGACAATTTCTCTTGCTTTTGTTAAGCCTGAGGGTGGACTTTCCGACGCGTTGGTAGGTCCCGTTACCGTGGTCTAACATCTGATGCATTGTTCAAGATGGATTCCTCATTGAAACTTCTTTCTCACCTGTAGCTTGCTCCTGTAATTTAGGCGTAGCGTAATTTCAGAGCAGCATATCTCGGTTAAAAGGAAAGCTTTCAAAAAAACGTTCAACTGGTAAAATGTTTGAAATGTTTCGCTTAATATTTCTCTAGTTGACTACTTTTTGATAGCTTCAAAGGCAACGAAGATATACTGTTCTGAACTTATAGTACTCCGTGTGCCAAAATTACAGAAGTTACGGTATTTTATTCGCTTCGAAATTCCTCCGATTCATTATGGATTCTCACATTATGGATTCTTGTCAGAGCATTGAAACTTGGTGAATTTTTATTGTATATACACTTAAAGACACAAAACATAAAATGAAATATATCGTTATAAATCAATTTCTTCCCCTATATTAGGAATATATTCTTTCCCGATATTCATTCCTTCTTCAGACAGATTATTTTCTCTTGCTACCACTTTGTTTTTCTCGGAATCCATCAATATGTTTAGCTGCGTTTGTACCGCCATCAACTCCTCATAACTCGAATCCTCTTGTTCAAGCTCTGTTATCAAATTTTTCATCCTTCCCCACGTAGTATTTTGCTTTTTCCGCAGGAATTCCTTGACTTTAGCTTCTGCACCAAAATGGTCTGGGTAATTTCTGACGGCTTGAAAGGGATCTCCGTCAATTCTTTTTAGAATTTTTTCACAGATGAACCGGAAACAGTGACCACTACAGCAAGGTGATCTAAGCAGAACAGACACAAAGACGTAGACAATAGAAAGTGGAGGGGGAAGGTATATTTTAGATTCGATTCTGAAAATATCATTTTGGCAAATACCGTCAGTAAAGCCTTACTTGCATAGTTGTTCATATTGAAGATAGCCATTATAATATCGACTGTTTTCCGATTCCTTCTCGTATTCTTTTCTAGAAAAAAAACAATAACCAATTTAAAAATTTGTTGTGAGTTCTTACGTTAGTTGAGCAGTGAGCAAATTGACAAGTAAGATTCCAGCCATGAAAATATATATAAAAACCAAAAATGGCAGAATTGAACTTCGGAACAAGCAGCTAGCCTCGTGGTAATCCATAGAGAATATATCGTAGATCGTCCTATCATAATTACTGCAGTTTTTCAAATTTCCAGTTATGTCCCCATCTTGAACTTCTCCGAATATTTCGAATTTTCCTTTCGATACAATTGTATGTATGAAAGTGTTATTCGTAGAGCTATCCTCCGATGAGAATGTTCCTGTGAGTTCAATTTGGGGTCTAGAACGCAGTCATACAACTCACTGGAAATGCTGACATGCGTTACAGCCAGAACAAACCAAAAGGCACAAAAAATTAAAATGAACATGCTGACAGTATTGAGCATTTTCTTGATTACATGAGTGAGAAATCCAGGCGATTTGAAGGAATAGAAAAATCGAAGAGTGGCAATATCGGAAATAATGAAAAGAAGACAATACATTAACTCAACTAACGGTAGAACACTCACAAAACCACTATAATAGGTCGTCTTGTATTCGTTCGGTGTTTCAAACGCAGCAATAGAATTTTGAACTGCTTCTAAAGGAAGAATGAATGTGATAAGAAAGACCCGGCACATTTCTAATCGATTTGATCCGTAATATCTGGAAAGCTTCTTTAGCCGGCCATCTTTGCACCTTGATATAAAACTCTGAAGTCATAATGGTTATAAAAAAATGTTCGAACCGTAATAATAAACATTCTCCACGGAACATACAGTACTAACAAGTGAACCTTTTAGGGTATACCCCTGGGATTTCTTAGATATTTTGTCTGTTGATAATATTCGGGTAGACTATTGCAAAAAAAATTAGGTGCGCTCCCCAGGTTTATAAGAGTTATACCTGATTTTGTATATTTGTACCACATTCCAGTCTCTTCACTTCAAGATGTCATAACTTGCTTTTTTTTTACACAATCAATCTGGTTTTTGGCTCACACTGACTTTTGAAAAAATTCATTGTCCAATTCACCATCTCTGAAGCCAACCCTGCATATCTTGAAAAGTGAAAAAGTACATAAAGTATGAATTCAGTAAGGGCTGTAATGGGAAATAGCGAACTGTAGACTAAAACGCGAACTCTAGAAAAAATAGCGGACTTTAGGAAAAATAGCGGACTCTAGACTAAGTAGCGGACTTTAACTAAAAAAACCGACTATAGAAAAATCCGGACTACAGGAATTTTCAGATTAGATGGGAAATTTGAGAATGCGAATTTAAAGTTTTTCCAAGAGTTTATGCAATTATAGGGTGTTTCCAAGCTAAACTCTCTTAACGATTTTATCAATATGAGCTTAATATTTTCAATCCATCTTATGTTATTCATTGTGCAAATGATTGAAGCACGATTATTTTTGGATGAAAATGAAATATAAGCATGTAGTTAGATTTAGTTGTCTTCCTCAAACCTATTTGCCTCTTCTTCAGTGGTAGACACATCCTCTGGTTCCATCGTCAAATACTTTTGTTCGTTGATGATGGCATAGTCATCAGTATTGAGTATTCAAGTGTTTGCTAGTTGGAAACCTCTCAGATCTTCAGAATGGTGATGAGTCTGTACTCCATCTGGTGTTCAAACGTCGACTACTTTGACAACAGGTGTGTCTGTTTCATAGGTAGGCACTTATGAGCAAAAATAAGTTTATGTAAGTTTATACAAACAGTTTCATCATCTTTGAACAAAATGGAATCGAATCTAAGAAGACCAATTTTCGGTCAAACCTTTCACATGGAGAATTAAAATTTTTAGGAAAAATGTGGGACCTTAATTTGTGACGAGTAATTGAACAGTCATAGTCTTCCAAATATTAGGTTAGTCCGAATGTTTCTTTCGTTTTTTGCTGAGTAACTTCGGAGAGTGATTTCTGGCCGATGGGTGTGTTTTTCAAAGTGCTTGTTTTTCCGTTCGAGGGACCATTGCAGTAGCTTGTTTTTCTTTTTTGCCCTCACTCTCATCATTTCCCATCTCCGAGAATGCCGCTGCTTTTTGTGCCCAACCGAATTCATTTTCGGAACGTCATTTTATTTCTATTTCTTTCTGATTTAAAGAATTCTGATATTTATAAGAAAATGGTGGACATCTATGAAGCACGAAAAACTTTGGACCGAAATGAATCACGTTCTGGTAGGCCAGGAGGCTTGGATCTCGATGAGCTGCGCACTGCCCTCAAATCTGATCCTTCCCAATCCATTGATGAATTGTCGACGACATTGAAGGTTGGCCATGCAACAATAGCACGTGGATTGAACGCTATTGGGAAAGTAAAAAAACTTGGCAGATGGGTACCTCACAAATTAACGAATTATGACATGAACAGACGAGTCGACCTAAATATGTTCCTTTTAACTTCCCATCGGACTGAGGCTTGGGTGGACTATATTATCACTGGTGATGAAAAGTGGGTGCATTACTCAAACAGTGTGCGTAAAGCCCAGTGGGTTGATAAAGGCACTCAGCCAGAAGATGTCCCAAAACCTAATCTTCACATGAAAAAGGTGATGTTGTGCATCTGGTGGTCCGTCCATGGAATCGAATACTGGGAGCTTCTCGATGAGGGCAAAACAATAACAGCTGATGTCTATACTCACCAACTGGAAAAACTCAGACAAGCAGTCATTTCAAAACACGGAGAAAAAACGAAAGTTTTCTTCAACATGACAATGCCAGGCCAAATGTGGCGAAAGGGACTATTGCCAAGCTGTTGTCATTTGGGCGGGTTGTTCTACCACACCCTCCGTATTCTCCAGACCTTGCCCCCTCCGACTATTGGCTTTTTAGTCATCTCCAACAATTCCTTGATGGCAAAGAATTCGCTTCAAAAGAGAGCATAAAAAAGGGGCTCTTTACGGTTTTAGCGGTCCTTTGAACTTTTAGAGGTCCCATCATGGGACCTCTGGTCCCATATCCGGAAGACTGGTCCCATGGAGACCCATGATGGGACCGACTGGTCCCATGGAAAGCTGTTCCGAAATACTGGTCCCAACATGGGACCAGTCGGTCCCGTAGCGGAAAGACTGGTCCCATCTCAAGTTTCTAAAAACTGGATAACATGTAATAAAGACTAGAATTTTATTGAGGTAGATTATTCAAATTCATGAAAAACATCTGAGTCTTCATTAACGTCGTCCTCATCTGAATCTCCGGTAGTAGAAAAATCTGAGTCTTCATTAACGTCGTCCTCACTTGAATCTCCAGTAGCAGAAAAATCTGACGCTTCATTAACATCGTCCTCATCTGAATCTCCCGTAGTAGTAGGTTCATTTTGTTCGATGGAATACTTGTGGAGCAAAACATAGCCATTAACTTCAAAGGAGTTTATGAGATTGATTGAGGTGCGATAATCGTAATGGAAATAGCAGTTGTTGATAGAAACCTGTAAAATGTGATTACTAAGAGGAAAAGTTAGTTTTAAAAATTACCAGGAATTCATGTTTTTTGAAATATATTTTTATTTCGAGTACATAGGACGGAAGTGTCGACGGAAACACCCTCTTTTCTGAACGATCCCATAATGTTAATATTTTTGAAGAAAGCTGGATTTTCTGAATTCAAAAAATTTTAACAAAAAAAAACAATTGTGTTTACCTCGTTGTCTAATGAAATCTCAAGAGGGACTGTCTCCTTTTTCTCTGACTTCAACGTGATTTTGAAGCTGTAATAAGAATATGGATGACAAACATTGAGTAAAAAAACTCACTCTCCATTTACGCTGCAGTGAAGTTTGAGTAGGCTTCCGGTGGTGACGGTCAGATTGTGTTTCAAATCAACCGGATCCAAAGATGAAGGGCCCACGACAGAAAAAAACTTTTCCAACTAATGCTCGTAGAAATGGCACACATTGCTCGCGAAAACAATGCTCACCCCGAAAACAATGTTGTTGAATTACCCGATGAAGCCACAGATGATCCTGATGATCAACCGATCGAAAATGTTGCTGATCAAATCCGCGCTGCTGAGGAATATGAAGATAATTATGAGCCGGACAACAACAACGATGAAGGTTTGGGAGACGTCATGGATCAGGATGAAATTTCGGAAGATAATTCGGAAGCAAGTGCTGCTGATCAAACCCGTGCTTCCGAAGAATTTGAGGATGATTACGAGTCAGACAACAATAATTTTGAAACTTTGGAAGACGCCATGGATCAGGATGTCGATGATCAAATCCGCGCTTCTGAGGAATTTCAGGATGATTACGAGTCGGACAAAAATAACGTTGAAACTTTGGAAGACGCCATGGATCAGGATGTCGATGATGAGTTCGACCCGGATGGCGAGGCCAACGTTGCGGACTCTGACGAGTCAAGAGGTCACTACCTGGATTCGCCTTCATCAGGTAACCACGTTTTTTGAAAATTGTTGTTTTTACACTCACCATTTACAGAGCCTCCTCCAAAGAAAAAAAGAAGAGAAAAGTTCCTCGAAGTTATAAGAAAAAAAAACCACGATGACAAATCTGCTTTCATCCCAACCACTACAAAGAACAAACTTAAAAAGCTCAGCTCTACTCGAAAAACAATTGCATCCACCAATCGAAAAACTCCTGCTTCCACCAATCGGGAAACAGTTGCATCCACCAATCAAAAACCCCCTGCATCCACTAGTCGAAAGACAGTTGCATCCACCAATCGAAAAGCCTCTGCATTCACTAGTCGAAAGACAATTGCATCCACCAATCGAAAAACTCCTGCTTCCACTAGTCGAAAGACAATTGTATCCACCAATCAAAAAGCCCCTGCATCCACTAGTCGAAAGACAGTTGCATCCACCAATCGGAAAAGCTCTGCACATCGCACACGCAGTGGAAAGTAATGTATTAACTATTCTCTGCCTCTTCTTTTAAACCTATTCACTATTTTAAAATAAACTTTCAAACATACAAAAAACGTAATTCAAACAACTTTTCAATGCTTTTTTTTTTGGGACCAGTGGTCCCATAATGGGACCAGTCTTCCGGAAACTTGTCATTGTGGGACCGTTGGGTCCCATAATGACACGATGGGACCACTGGTCCCATAGGCAACGGTCCTCATGGGACCTCTGGTCCCATCATGGGACCAGCGGTCCCATCATGGGACCTCTAAAAATTCAAAGGACCGCTAAAACCGTAAAGAGCCAAAAAAGGAGCTCGTCCAATTCTTCGATTCTCGCGGTACTTCATTCTGGAGGGACGAGATCAGGAAGTTGCCAGAGCGTTGGCAGAAGACAATTGATGCAGGAGGCCAGTATTTCTAATTTTTAAATTGTCTCTTCTTTGAGTTATTTTATAATAAAAATTTTCCCAAAAAGAAACTTTCGGACTGACCTAATACCAATTTCAGAAAATTGGCATATATTGAATTCATACTTTAGGTACTTCTTCGCTTCTCAAGATAATGCAGGAATTAGAGTGTCGTCTCACGAGACGACACTCTAGCAGGAATGGCTTCAGAGATGGTAAGTTTACAAACAAATTATCTGAGAAACCCCATGGGTACACCCTAAATGTTTCCTTGTATTAGCCTGATAGATCAGGTGACTGTGCGCTCTATTGATGACCGTTGTCGGCCTTGCCGGAAAACTAGTACCTCGCGGCAGATCAAGCGCGCAAAATTTGTTTTTTTAAACTTTCTAAATTATTCGAGACTGACCCTTCTATAGTTCTTCTCTGCACTTATTATGAATTATTTATTACTCAACGTTTCGGCATGGGTGGCCATCTTCAGGAGTGATACAATCTAAAAATACCAAAACGAGAGTCAAAGAGAATCGACAAATTTCCAGCTATTAACACCTTCTACGCATTGTTTAAGACTCATAAATTCTCAGAACGAAAAGAAGATGCCACTCCTCTCAACGCAAAAGTAAGGCCGATCATTTCGGGTTCCGGAGGTCCGACGGACAGGCCGTCCTGGGTTGTTTGTCAAATAATCACTCAACTTCTCCAGTTCGTGGGCTGTCACCTGTAAAATACAGGCGATTTCTTAACAGAGCTACAAAGTTTCAAAAGCAAGAAAGAAGGCGAGGTACGGTATGAGAGTTTCGACGTCGAAGCTCTCTATACATCGACAACAAGAGAGCAAAAGAGGCCGTATTGGACAAATTGAGAAAACATGCAGACGAGATCCAATGGTTCGGTGTGTCGTACACCCATGTAAAGCAGCTCCTGGAGGCCTGCCTAAACTTCAACTATTTCCAATTCAATTCACAGTTTTACTCTCAAAAACGTGGGTTGGCAATGGGAAGCAGATTGGCTCCAGTTCTAGCTGTCCTCTATATGGACCTGATCGAAAGCCCTAGCAAATCGAATCCAACAAGTGTCTTCAGAAGATACATAGATGATTACATTATAGTGGCGGAGACACAAGAAACCCTCGACAAGGTCTTTGAGAGCCTCAACAACCAAGACAAAAACATTAGGCTTACTAGAGAAGTTCCGAAAAATGGTTGGCTACCGTTCCTAAACTGTCAGATAAGATACCACAATAACACCTTCGAAACAAAATGGTATCGCAAACCCGCCAATAAAAACCTGTTGATACGGGCGGAGAGCTGCCACCCAATACGGCAGAAAAGGAATATAGTCACCGTTACGAGGAAAACAGCAAGCACGACGGCAAGCGAAATGCATGTGAGGGAATCTCAAAATCTAGCCACCAAAATCCTTGAAGACAACGGGTACAAAACATCGTGGGATCAAGAGAGTCGCCGGGAGAGAAAGCACTGCCAACAAACAAAACTGCAAGTACCACAGAAGCTTAAATCCATTCTGGCAGTTCCATTCATCTCAGACAAGATGACACAAGTAGTAAAGAAATCACTAAATGAAGTTGGACTAGAGGCCACAGTGGTGGAGTTGAGAGGAAAAACTCTAAGAGATGAACTCACCCACAATAGAGCGTTTGACGTAAGATGCACACGGAACTCATGTCGTGTATGTCCGGAACTAGGAAAAGGGAGCTGTGAGAAGAAAGGAACGATCTACAAGTTAATATGTGAATGTGGTGAATACTATATTGGAGAGACGGGCCGTCCCCTGGCCGAACGAATCAATGAGCACGCAAGAGCCGCCATCAAGCCAGAAACCAAGTCATACGCGACTAGTGTGTGGGCTAAACACGCAAAAGAAAAGCACAAAGGAAAACCAGTAAGTTTTGCGTTGGAACTGCTCGCAATAGAACGCAACACTACAAGACGAAAAGCGCTCGAAGCCATCCACATAAACTTGCAAAAACCGAGTCTGAACATAAAAGAGGAACTTTCCCGGTTTGTTTGCAGATTTTGACATTCCAGGACACAACTAATAAACGCTTCAACCAAAATAGATTAATAAATCCGAACACTCTAAGATCCGTTCTCATTACTCCCATCCCTCAAAATCTGTATTTATTCCATCCATCCCGTGTTCTGATTTTCTTCTTTTATCTCTTATCCATTTCCTCTCTCATCATTTCCTACTTATTGGTTGTTCGAGTTTTGTAAGTAATTTTCTTGTCTTGATTTCTCTTTGACTCTCGTTTTGGTATTTTTAGATTGTATCACTCCTGAAGATGGCCACCCATGCCGAAACGTTGAGTAATAAATAATTCATAATAAGTGCAGAGAAGAACTATAGAAGGGTCAAGAAAGAAGGAGAACTTCAAATATTATGATTAATACACCCAAAATGCACAAACTAAAGCCGTCCAACCATCATTCAATTATTCGAGACTGACAAGCAAGGAAAAAGTTTGAAAAACTAGTTTTTTGCCCTTGAACTACCGCGAGGGACTAGTTTTCCGGGGTGGCCGACAAGGTCATCAATGAAGCGCACAGTCACCTGATCTATCAGGCTAATAAGTAAACATCCATTTTTAGGAGTTACGGAATATAATTTTCAATAGAACTTACAAGGTAGTCTGCAATCTTAAGCATAGTGAAATAATATTGTGTAGCCAGAACAAATATGACGTAAAAAACCGAAATTGTTTCACCCCATTCTCTTTCACCGTAATGTGGATGATCGTCGTACACAGGAACACGACAGAGCATGTATGCAAACATAAAAATGTAGATTAAACGAAAAATCTAAAAAGCTTTCAGAATTATCAAATTGGAATCAAAAGTAACTACCGCGTGGAGCCATAACTTAACCTCCATTGATGGACGCCAAAATATACATTGATGAATCTTTCGAACACCATATGCTCCTTCGCAAATTCTTTGTTTTCTATCTCTGCACTTGTAACGAATATTCATGAGATACATACAAGGTTGTTGCGAGAGAAACTTCTGGAAAATGAACTGAATGGGACATTTCCAATCGGCGTTCATTACCATAGCTTCTGCCTTAAACGCTATTGCCATTATCTCTTTGTTTTGGTTGAATTTTTTGTCTACATAGTCATGATATCTGCTAAAATTTTGTTTTTCTTTTTTCGAAGTCTTCTCCGGATTATAGTCCGCTTGTAACACCGCGCGTGCCTGTTCTCGTCCTTTTCGAGGAAGGAGGTAAAGATAATTAATGATTCGGCAAGCTATATCTTGGAAGTTACTGTAATGTTGAAGAATGATTTCTCTGAATTATTTCTTCATTTACTTTTTTAGAGTCGCATATTTGTTTTGCTCAGATTCTAGTCCAGAACCTTCCTTTATGAACAAATTCTTCATGTAATGCGCTGCATAACACATGACAATTAAAGTGTGTAACGGAAGATGACAGTCAGCAAGGAAATCAGTTTCTTCGTATCTGAATGCTTAGAAACATAATAAATACGAGAAAAAAACTCACTCGATTAAATTCACTCCTTTTTCCTTTGTTACACTAAGAGCACGGTTTCGACCAAAAAATGCTGCCACGATCATATTGAATGAATTGAAATCGTCTTTAAATATATAGTCTGAATCAAAATTTCAAAAGTTTTTCTTAATAATTCTGATGAGTACCTATATCAACATTTAGTTCAACCCTCAAAGTGCTCGAAATGTGTTTGAAGACATCTTTTTTTTTAATTCCCAAGGAGGCAAAAGTTTTGTACTGAAAATATGAGCATATTAACGAAAAAAAAATTCAGTTTTCCCACCTTATCTTCGTAAATTTCCACAATTGTTTCCCGCGTTTTTTCTGGTTCTTTGTCTATATCTGTTGGTGGTGGAGTAGATCTAGGAGTTATCCATACCTCGGATTCCAGATCAGTTTCGCTCATTTTCAGAACAAATTCTAGACTGTATGAGGTAGTTTAATTTTTTTCGTTAACTCCTGTGGTTGTAGCAAACATGTAAGTGTATCAGTTCTTTAGTTATTATTATTAAAAAACTTTGTAAAGCGCTAACAAGCCGGAAAACACTACACTTTGGAGAGCTTGGGCAGCTACTTGAGCAACTTTCCTCTTTTAGCGTTTTACGTCTTTTTGAACGATTTTCAAAGTCTCTCAACAAGAAACACTAGCAGGAATAAAACGATACAATGACAAAAAGTATTCAATAAAGCCTCTTTTCGCTTATGATAGTGATTGTTTACTATGAAAAAAAGTGTATGATGCTGATAAGAAATTCACAATGAATGGGGAGGTATATGGAATTTTTATCGATGAAGAATAGAAACATTTAGAAAGAATATAACTGTGAGGAAGTAAATAAATGCTTGCAAACAAATTGAACCTTTTTGAACAAGTGTTTCGCGTTGCGGAAAGTTGCAAGTTTGAACTGAACACCGTAAATCCTATAATTTAGTCTCACACAGCACCAATGTTTAGAGCAGCAGATATCGATGGGCCTTTGAAGTTATCAAAACGAGGTAAACTGAAGATATGTTAATCAACACATGTTCAACATTTTACTATAGTTGGGCATTCCTTGATAGCCTCACAATCCTTCTACGCTTCTTTGAATAACATATTATACAGGTAAATTTGTTTCGATACACTGCGCTTCTTCCCAACGACGCTTGTATGGCCCAGTGGGTAGTACGCGTGCTTACAAACACGTGCTACATATGCTACCAAGGTTCGTTCCCTCAAGTGTCAAATACTTTTTCCTATGTAGACCGCATCACAACACTTTTCTGTTCGGCCCTTTTATTCTGTAAGAAACTGCTCCTGCATTCCTGAACTCTTGACCCCAGCACCCATCCTCTCCATTTCCCACATATAATAACTAAAATCCGTAAAAAGTATATATTATATGACAAAGAAAAAAGGAGGAGTCAGCTTGACATCTCCGTGTCTCCGATTACCTTACCGAGAGACCTGAAATCGGATCGCACACACACAAACACGCGCACTCCGGAATCAACACGTTTCCCCGTGTATCCGTCCATCTTCATCTTCTTCTTCCAGAAGGGCTCTTGGTTTCATTTTTGACTGCACGAGGAACGTATAGCTATTTTTGGTGGCCTAGATTTTCTTCTCCTAGGCCACCCCTTCTTTTTATTATCTTCATTTTTTTCCAACCCTTTCATTTCCTCCCATTCATCTTCCTCACCCCTCTCTCCGGGATGACAAAGAGAAAGAACAAGTGTACATGTCTTGTTCTCGTCAAACGAAGGAGTAAGAGTCTAATGGATGGTGTCCTCCTCTTCCTTCAATCGACCTGTTGCTCATGTCATTATTTTTCGGATCCACACAGACGACAAAGCTGACGACGATTGACGGGAAACATGTGTAATCACTGCCAAGGGAGCAGGGGGAGAAGGAGAAGGCGAGGATGATGATCACGTTACAACACATTTTGTGTGTGTGTTTGTATGCTCTCTTTATTTTATGATCTTGGTTCCTGATCCAGAGATTTTAAAAGATTTACTGGAAAGCAGTTTTTTTCTCAGGCCGAGATGCTATTTTCAAGGCCTGGAGGCATAATTATGCTAAATATAAGCCTGGAGCACAACATTTTGACATTTTTTTTCGATTTTCGAAATTTCGCTTCGAGCATTCGGGCTTTTGGGCCGGCCCGGGCCTTAGATTTCCTGACTCAGCCCTGCCCGGCCAGTCAAGCCGCGCAGCCCAGCCGGTAATGTTCCTGGTGATCTGCCTCACGGGTCCCAGGCTCAATCACATCACATATTTGAGTTTTTTTTTGTACCTTCCGATTATCAGTCTCAAGTAATAAAAAATCAGAAGCTGTCCCAAGCTGACGTAGCCTTAAAATTCATGTGTTTCCGTTCACAATTCACCTAGAATTCCTGGTTCTTAGGCACCTCAGGTGATAGCAAAGGGGTCAAATTACCACGAGGTCATAGATTTCTTTTTGAAACTGCTTTCCGAATGTTTTCAAATTTTCACAATATACTTATCACATTTCTCTCACTCTCTCTGTCATTTTCACCTGTTTTCATGATTTTTTTTCTCAATTTTTCTTCCAAAACTAGGCATCGGTCACAACTGTAATTCTTCTCGAATTGCTCAAAATCTACCTAGATTTGTATAGAAAAATTCCAATAAGTTAGTTTACCCAAAGATAATTTCTTTGAAAGTGCGTACTAACCAATTCCATCGAAGTAGCAGCAGCTGCTCATAAGAAAATTTATGAGCCTCTCCTTTCTAATCAGTTTTCGCCTCCTGCTTTTCATTCATTCAGCTGACCCGAAACTCAAACTTGTGGCTCCAGGAGAAAGTTGAGTTGAGCTGAGTTGAGCTAAATAAAATTAGATTTTTTCCTTTCGGGTGATTTTTCGGGCCGTTATGCTTTCAAAAAATTAGAAGCGGAGGAAAGAGCAGGTGATGCTAGGATCTGATTTTTCTGAAATTCACAGACCACCTCTAGAACTTCCTTCCACATAAATTCCTGGCGTCACTTGCCGCCCATTTTTCTCCCTCCCCTACCCCACTTTAATAATTTGTCGGTGGTTTTAGTGTCCTGTCAGTCAAAACTAGTCCCCTCTCCATATCTCTTCCCCCCCCCCTAGCATTTGCCAGTGTTGAGCAGGTGTTCTTCCTCCTTCAGATTCATATATTTCTTCGTTCTTCTGCTTATTTTTTTCCTTCTTTTCCTTGTAAATTCCATCATGTTACCACCATGTTGTTTTTTGTTTTGTTGTTATTTTTTGGCACCACCATCTAGACTCACTTGATGATGAATAGCTAGTCATCAGGAATGTTTTTTTTTGTGTGTATGTGAGGAGTGTTCCCGGAAAATATTAGTATCATAGGGAACTCTTCTTTCTTGTAGTTTTTTGTGTAGGTTTACTAGAAGTCAAGGTTCTAGTCGAGTGTGGATTTACAAAAGCTAGGGATGATTTACGGTACATGTACAGTTGACCGTTTTGATCTTCCCTATTTCCTAAGGTTAACTTTTTATTGCACGGCATGTAACTCTTGAACCGTACGAGATATCAAAAAACAGTCATTTAGTGACTTCAAGATTATTTATTTTTACACATTTTATTAGTTGACCACTTTTTGCTATCTCATCTGGCTCGAAAGTTATGGTCGCTCAAAGTTGGTCTTCCAAATTTTCCAGTGAAAATGGCTTGAATTTTCGCGTGGTGTTCGTATAAATATGGCCGGTACTGTGTAGATTTGAGGCCTAGTTATTGTTTGTGTAGATTAACGGCGTTTGGCTTCGTGTAGATACGATTTTTCGATTTTCAGTTTCAAGTTTTACCTACTTTTTCCTTTCACTCACCTAAAACTTTCCCATAATCCCCACATTTTCCCCTCCTAAATTCCATTTTCTCCCCATCACTAATCCTATAAAGCTGTAGCATTTTTTCCCTCAGGTGTTCCATATATTCATGTTTTTGTTCAATTTTCCGTTCCTCTCTTCAGCTAAAACTTTTGAATTATTCACACTTTTCCGTAATGTTAGTGTGTTCCCTTCTCTTGCCTAAAGCCTACTTACTCCTGACTATTACAATTAATTATCTACCCCCGTAGTATTCTACTACTACTACTTGACTCCTTCTTCTTATTTTGAATGACTTCTTTGAATTTTAGAAATAAACGTGGTCAAGAACTCGAGAGAGGGGATATATAATTCACGAGAACTCCTACTCGACTTGTGAAATATATCCAAGAGAGAGAACTTTTGCATAGGGTTTCCTTTAGTAGGAGTCAACATGCGCTTTGGTGATTATCCTACAGCTTTTTGCACTTTTAGGGAATGTTTTTTTTTGGATTTTTGCAGCTTTAGCATTAGGATAGGCATAACATAGAAGCTATTTTGCTGCAGATATTCCTTGACAGTATTATGTAGATTTTTTTGGAATTTTTTCCTGTGGGAAATGGAGGAATTTAGCAGATAGGCATGAGGATAGCTCTCGAACAATCATATTTCGATTATAGTGATTTGATTTTGAAAATTCTATGCACATTGAAAAAATCAACTGGTAGAGGAAACAATTCTCCTTCGATTGGTATAAAAACATATAGGATTATGCCACAATAATGACTCGACCAAAAAAAAACCGACAACTTGG
>GL380397.1:19762-30028 GCA_000143925.2 Caenorhabditis brenneri
CACTCCGAAGGGCTACTATACAAATTTTTGGGAACATTGACAACTTTTTGGGGTCTGGGATGAGCGCTCCGACCTTTTTTTCATTTTTTAGGTCACTGCCCTCTCCAAAGAAAAAAAAGGGTAACCCATTTTTTGCATAATCCTTATTTCCTCCCGCTGTACGCGTACCCGTTTTTTTCACGCCCCTATAATCCTTTGTTCTTGAATGGGAAAAAGGAAGGCCACTGCTCTGGGTGCTCCTCCTCCTCTTCAGATTTATCGCTGTCCAACAAATCATAAAATGTGCATGCCGCACATTTTTTGCTCCGTTTTTCCGAATTTTTTTTTGTTCCAAACCTGACTGTTTTGGGTTTTTTATAGGAAGATTTTTCTAGAAACTCAAAATTTTCATTTTCAGATTGCTGAAACTGCTGAAAAATGGAAAAATCGGCCAATTTTCATATATCAGTATTACGGGAAATTTAGACTATTTGGGGTTTCCATCATATCATATTTTGTGCTTTGTTGGGATTATTCCCTGTAAAGACACTTCTGAGCCTAAGCTGTCTGATGACACATCTCCCAATTTTTTGGTGTCATTTCTATATTTTTTGCAATATTTTCTAGAGTTTCGGAGCCTTTGGCATTGTCGGCAAAATGAAATGACCAGAAAAAGTGGGAGGAGGGCGGGAAAAATGGCCGCCGAGCGGCGCCCACTTTTGAAAACCCGATGAATTATTCGTTCACTTTTTCGCCTTCCTTCCGGCCCCCAAACTCTTTTTTTCAATTTTTGCGGATCTTTGGAAGATTCTGTTTTATTCTGAATCTTCTACTGTTCTAGAATTTTAGTGCCCTTGTCCACTGATCAGGTCAAAGATCCGAGAGATTGCTGGAACTCCCGAAACTGTGAAAACCCAGCATTTTCTTTTTTCCCCATTTTTTCTACTCTCTCAACTCCCAAAAAACTCCTAGACATCCTCTTTTTTCTTTCCTCTGACGTGATTGGCGTTTGAACGGCATCCGACATTTCCTTTTCTCGGTCTGGAGGAGGAGAAAGGAAACTTTGGGAGAGCGAAGAATCTATTGTTGTTCTTTTTCATGTCTGAAACTTTTCGTCAACAATGTGGGTTTTGGAGTGACTTTTTTGGGGGAAACGTTGTTCAGAAAATAAAAAATTCTCAATTGTCCTTGGAGAGGTCAGAAATCTTGTTGGATTTGATTTTTTTTGTTCGAGTTTGGAAAATTTACTTGAGTTTTCCAGCTACCAATTTTGATTACTCATTTCATCGAAAAAAAAAACAGAATCCCAAAATAAATCCTCCATTGAAACATCAAAAATTCGATTCCAGGAAAACCTATCTATCCTAATCTCTTCCTCCTTTTCATCGAAACTCCTCGTCACCGCTTACTATTTTTAAATCCAATGCTTTCATTTGAAAAAGTGTTTTGAAAGAAGAGGAAGATCCTTTATTCAAAGTTGAAATCTAGTAGTTTTGATATGTAAGAAATTTGTGGCTTATCACAAAGAATGAGCAAAAAGCGAGGGATCCAGGGTGTGGTCCATGGGCATTCAGAAATGTCTGCAATTTTCAATAGAAAAGTACCAAAAAAAGTTTCAGAATCCGCTGGCAACATTCAGCTGACTGATGACAGCTCAAAATGAGAAGGCTCAAGAATTAGGGCTTTGGATAGGGAGGAGAAGAAGGCAGAACTGAAAATATGTTGTCTGAAACTTAGATGGTTGATACCTCAGCCTTCTTTCAGCCTCAGGTCTCATTTGAAAAATCTACCGTGCTTTTTTTCTAATTTTTTGAAGATCCGATCAAATCAGATCTTAGCACCTGATCAATTAAATTTAAGGTTCAAAACCTAACTCCACAACAATCCCAATTAGAGCTGGTAGACCTAAAATTGATTCCCCCATCAAACCTCAACTTTGACCCTCCCAAGCTTCAGTCCACCCCATTTCCCTTCTCCTTTCTACTTGAAAATCTCAAGTTCATCTATTCCCTTTCCTCCTTTTATTTTCTACTTTCCCATTCTCTCGGACATCCGGAACACATTTCGATGACCATGAAAGAGTGTGTGTATGTATCCTTCGCGTGCACCACATATAAAAAGAGTGCAGATTTTTTGGGGACCATGTAAAATGGGGAGGGAGTTTTCGAAACTTTTCTTCTTCTTTTCGAATCATTCTTCCTGTGCCCCCGTATAGAAGAAACATGCACACACACAAGAGAAATCTACTCAACTCGACACCCCATAGTCAACTGAATTACCGCCTTCCTATTCGAATGGATTTAGAAACGAAACTTTTGTGTGTTGCACTGATTTTCGAAGAGAGTTGTCACTTTGTTCTCTGAGCAATTGGCAAAGTTTCTAATGGTGTCATTTAGGCATGTGTTTTGTAGTAACCAAAACATTCTAAGTGTTTGGGTCCAGTTTGGTCAGTTTAGGTAGTGATATGCAAATAAAAAAAATGGATTTGTTATAAAGCCACCACACCAAAATCCTTATTTCTAGGAACACCACAAAACCTTTAATAGAGTTGCACCCTTGAATGGGAAAGCAACAGCCGTTGACAACCGTAACAGCCGTAAGCTACCGTAAGCAACATTATCAAGGTTCTTGCAAGGTCCCAAAACCTCTGGTCTGATTTGGCCAGTTCTGATCCGGGGTGCCTAAAGTACCTACCATTGTAAATTCAGAAAAAAAAAATTTCGAGCCTACCTTTTTTTAATTTCGAGGAGCCTCATTGAATAAGACCTATAAAATCCTCTGCACAAACAAAAAAGAAAAAAAAAGCTAAAAACCGAAAATGAAAAACATTGTCCTCATCTTGTCATCCTTCTCCTCCTACTCCAAAAGTCTTCATCAAAAATTCCGAGACACACACAAAACATTTTTACCCTTTTTTGACTCTCTCTTGAAAAATGAAAAAAAGGAGAAAAGAGAGAGAAAAGAGTGGTGGCCCGTCCTTGGTTTGATATGAAAATGTGTGTCCCTTCTCTTCCCTGCAGTTTTTCATGCATTTCCGACGATTTTTTCGGAGGGTGTTGGGGGAAGAAAGGACCTCTGACACCTTCTTTTTGCTTCTTTCTTCCATTTTATGTTGGTTGGTGGTTTTCTTTGTTTATATAGATACTAGTTTTTATGGGATTCATATGGTCTATGAACTTTTTAGGATGCTGTGTGAGTGTTCATGATGGGGGGAGGATCTGTCAGTAACAGAGGAGCCACGTGGGGGTGAGGAGTAAATTGAAAAAAAATAGAAATCGGCAGTTGAAAAAACGAAACCTGAAAATTCCCATTGGGATTACTGTACTATCAGATTTTTCCATATTCGAAGGAAGTGGACCAGTAATTGAGGTCCACTCATTGCCTTTTTTTTAATCAGCATATCTCGATGGTCTTTGAAGCTATCAAAACGTTCTAAATTGATAAAATGTTAAAAATGCACTAACCAACATTTTTTTAATTGGGCACTTTTTGAAATTTTCAGACAGAATCGAGATATACTGCTCTGAGCATACAATACTGGGTGAGCCTTTATTCAACGAGTAACGATAACTAAGAAACTGCTTATCTCGGATAATTTTGGTCCAATCTCAATGATTTATTTTTCTCGAGATCAGAAAATCACGCTGCGTGGAGAGACTATAATCATGACTAGGGCACCGTCATTCTTCTCCGTCATTGCGCCTTTAAACCGTCTAATTTCGCGGCGGGGCCCAACTAGTCACGACTATACTCGTTTCAACGCTCTTGACTTGCAAAATGCAAAAATCGGGATTCCATTTGAGCCAAAAATCATTGAGGTATACAATTGTGGAATTCAAAATTTTTTTTCCCAAAACGACACAGAGAAGCGAGGGTGTCTGGTTCTCTGCGCGCTCTCTCTCTCTCCCCCTCTCTCCCCCTCTCTCTCTCTTTCTCTCTCTCTCTCTCTCTCTCTCTCTCTCTCTCTCTCTTTTCGCCTTAAATTTCCTATGCAAAAACCTTGTTTTCCTAAAGAGTGCCCTTATATTAAAGCCCTTCCTCATTTCTCACCGAAAACTCACCAACTATCCCATAAATCATCCTGCTCTTTTCTCGGACATCCCTTGAGAATATTCGAGAAGGAGCATCACGAAATCATAAATTTCGATGCTTTTGAATTATTCTCATAGAACGTTTTCGGTACTTTTTTCTTTTTTTTTTTCAAAGTTTTTTGAGGTATAAATCTTTTCTCAGATTCGGAGTCGTTGGAGCTCTAGGGATTTGAAGTTTTCGGGAACCTTTCGGGAAGTTTTTTGGAGTTTTGGGTACCTATTCTGTTGTAGATCAAAAAATTTCATCATTCTGATCCAGTAGTTTTCCTTTTTTTTCTAATTTGCACTTTTTTCTCTTCCTAATCCCCATCACACCAGAATATCATCACTTTTTCCTTCTTATATCTATCTATTTCCTTCTCCTTTTTCCCAATGTCCATCAGAATTGAATTCCACATCTATCCGCTCCAAATAGCCCTCCCCCCTCTTCCCCACCAAAACCATTTGACATGTCTTTTCAATTCCTATCAAAACGTCACTACCACCGCTCCACGGAACGGACGGAGTGCTCCCAGGAGCTTGTCTTCTTCTTCTTTTCCTCTTATTCTACTCCATCTTCTCCTATCATGTTCCGCTTCACGGGGCCCGTGTATGTGTGTAAGTGAAGCACGATGGACAAGGAGCACCGCTACTTTTTTTTTCTTTTCTTGATACATACTAGTTTTGTTTCTGGTTAAGGAGAGAAATTTATTGGCGGTGGGACCAATTTTGAAGATGCTCTGGATTTCGTTAAAATTATATGGGATGGTTTCGAATTCGAAGTTGGCCAGGGCTATCAAAATTGGTGACCGCGGCCTGGGATTGAGTTAGGCCGTCCCTAAACTTTGGGCCCTCCACCAGGCCCACACAGGTCATAATTTTGACAGCCCTGGTACTTACCAGCACCCCTGAGGACACTGTACTGGCCTAGACTATATTCTAGACCACCCACCCCCTCTCGGAACTCCCCTCTTTTACTTTATTTTCCCAATTTTCCCAACCTCATTCCTTCGTTTTCATAGTATTCCCCTCATCCTCCTGCTCTTCCTCCTTGTCCTGCTCCGTTCAGTAAACTAGCGTGTCAAGTACATCTCATCATCTTCATCTCGAACACCCCCAGACATCTGGACATTCCCCTGTGGACATTCCCTCCGAACGTGTTTTTTTTTTCATTTTTCGTTATTATTCTCGAAGAGCCTGTTTTGACAGCATCGAGTTTTATGGAGGGGTCTAGGAGATAAATTTTTATGAAATGAAAATTCGGAAAAATTTTTAATTGGCAGAATATTTGACACGAAAACCAAAAGTAGGTATTTCTATCAGGTGGCCTTCACACTCCAAATCCTATGCTCCTTTAAAATCACATTTTTTCTAGAGAAGGTCCAACTCAAGTACCTTTCTTTTTGTCGTGTCCATCAATCCTCTTGAGTCATTCTTTCTGCCTATTTTTCAATTTTCATTTGTCTACACCCCTTCAAGACAAGACCGCCTACAAAGATTTTTTTCAAAATGTTGAATTCAGCTCAGATTGAGACTGTCAGGTGGCCCTTTGCTTCCAAAATCAAGTAGATTTTTGGTCGCGTAGTGTAGCCAGGGCTGGGCAAATTATTTGTTTGATTATTTGAATTGCTTGATATTTGGGGTAAAAGTCAAATAAATTGCTTGACCAATTTATTTGACTTTTTAAAATCAAATAATTTATTTGGTCAAATGTATTTGACTTTTTTTCAAACAAATTCAAGCAAAATTTACGGGCTTTTAAAACCAAAATTATGTGAAAAATCGGTGAAATTACAGTATTTCGACTATTTTTTGGAAATAAGTTTTGGTTTTTATTTATTCGATTCTATCATTTTTTGAGAAGAAACGCAAAAATACTTCAAATCAAAATACACGAGAAATTCACTTTATCGTTTCAGGGACCTTTTGTAAAAATAACACATGCTTGAATTATTTGAAATTGCTTGATTATTTGACAAAGAAATTCAAATATTACTTGACCAAATAAATTGTTTGAGAAAAAAATTCAAGCATTATTTGGTCAAATAAATTGCTTGACCCCTCAAACAAGTGCCCACCCCTGAGTGCAGCCCGTAGCGCTGGTGGTGACCTGCCGGTGCTATCCCGCATTAGAACTGGCCGCATTAGAACTGCCCCGTATTAGAACTTTCCGGATCAGAACCGGGCCATATTGAAGCCCCCAGTTGCGACTCGAGGCTGAAATGTTGTACAGAATATGACATTGTGGCCCTAAACATTTCCCCAATTTTTCGAGTTACCAGATGCTTCGGAAGTACCCGGTTCTAATCCGGCCAGTTCTAATACGGGTCAGTTCTGATGCGGCCAGTTCTAATGCGGGGTAGCACCGACCTGCCAGACCCATTCCTAAAAAGGATAATATTCAAAAAAGAAAACAGAACAATCTGACCTCTGATGGATTTATACCTGGGACCTTTCTGTCCGGTCACCAACGCGCTACCGACTGCGCCACTGCAGAGTCATTGCGCTGCTCCAGACCGTGTAGAGCAGTCGGTAGCGCGTTTAGTGATCAGACCGGATTGGAAAAAATCCCACTAGAGATACCTACCGTTGTAATTTGAAAAAAACCTTTTTTTTTTTTTTTAGTTTTTTGAGCTTTCTAGAAATCTCAACTTTCTGTCTGTAACTCAAGATGTCCAGATTTTTTCAACTCAATTATGATCTCCTCCAAAATACCTTTTTCAAACCGAAAAGCATTCTGACTTATACAAAAAAAAATAAATCTCCAACCAAACTGAACAAAAAAAAAACGATTTCTTTCCCCTCATTTCCATCTATCACTTCCCTCCCTCTACCCTCCCACAAAAAGGCGTTGATGACAAGGGAAAAGGCTATCCCAAAATGCAATTATACTCTTCTTTTTTCCCTTCCCCGTTACTTAATCGCTATGTTTTTATTTTTATTTTCTCCATCTCTTCGTTTTTTTCTTCTCGTTTTTCACTTTTTTGCAGCAGTTTTTTTTTGCTTAATTTGATACGAAAACTTCAAACACCAGCGCTTTTTAAGATACACCTGAATTCATTCAACTTTCACATATATTTCTACTTTTCAGACGTCTCTGGCTATGCTCCAATGCTCTTTTGGAGTGCAACATCTCCGCTGACTCGGGCTCTTCTAATACTTTTGTGCACTGTTGCCACGTGGCACACGGTGGGAGCAATCAAATGCTACTCGTGTGCAAATGATTTTATTGTTTGGGTAAGTTTTCGGTTGCAGGGGGTTTGAACCTGGCACCCCGTCTAACCAAATGCGCTACCGACTGCGCCACGGGGCCTGTAAGGCGCTATGGCTCTGCACTAGCGCAGTCGGTAACGCTTTGGTGACCTGACAGATCGGGCCCGGGTTCAATCCCGCCGACGTCTCAATTTCTTGTTTTTTTTTCAAACCAAACTCTCATTTTCCAGCAATGGCGCCACTTCTTCCTGAAACGAAACTACGACATCTCCACCAGCGATCCAGAATGTACAAGCAGGTAACATCACGTGGCGCCGCCCAGCGGATATTCGAATCAAATTATTCAGAAGTTTTCATGATTTCAGAGACTACATCTCGGATCTCTATCAGAATTGTCATTCCACGTGTTTTGTGTTTTATTTGAATGGAACAAATAAGGAAACCGGTCATACTACTGTACTGGGTGAGCTTTTTGGTTTTGGGGAGGCTGGGGGTTCCGTCTGCATTTTTTCGCCGCGGTGTGTGATAATTTTTCCTATAATGAGATACAGTAGGAAGTAAAACGTTTTGTAAAGGCGCAGGGACTTTTACGGCAATGATGTCGTTACAAATAACTGCTCCTACCACTGCTAGAGCAAAATTTTTCGAGCATTCGTACAAGTTCGGTTGCGTACTGCATAAAGCAGACTGTGTCAAATTTTGCCTGTCTGAAATAGACGCCTCAGAAAAATTTGGCTGTTGCTGTGACACCTTTTATTAAGCGGACCTTCATGTCACGAGCATAACATCTCGGTCACTGGTAGATCAAAAACTCATAGATCACAATACTATTGATAATCAGGACAAACTACCCCATGCAGTTATATCAGAGGTTAGTCTACCAGAAGGCTTCATGTGTAATTTTGGATTATCCTCAAAACTGTAGGATTGAACTGGCTGAAGCGCGTAATGAGCGAAAATGAAGCTCCCGAAATGTGATATGTTTCCAGGTGTCGGTCGAGGATGTTCTGCAAGTTTTCTGACCGATGACCAACATCTTCACCTAGGCCTTGGAGCCCACTCAAGGCCGTCTCATGTTGGAGAGTACCTTCCCCATGATTTTGATCAAGTGAGTTTTTGAATTTTTTCTAGACGCCTCAGGAAAACCATGAGAATCTCGGAACATCAAAAACCTAAAACTCTCATCTTTCCAGTTCGACATAACCGAACACTGGTGTTTCTGTGCCACAGAGAAATGCAACTCGGAGGACTGCTTCTCATCGCCTTTTGGCTCCCGTGAATACGCTTCATCATACATTGCCAAACGTCTTCAATACTCTTCTTCATACTCACATAATCCATGGAAATATCGAAATACGGGTTCTCGTGCCATTTCATCATTTGTCATGATGACTGTTGTCTTGTACAAACTTTTGTGAATTTTTTAATTATGTATGGTTTTTATTCGGAAATGTCTGTGGCTTTTTGAATAAAACGTTGAAAGAAGGAAGTCTTGATTTGTTTGGAATTCCTGCCAAAACTACCATTATGCTCTAACTGTCATGAGTGCGACACCGCAAGGACCGTGTAAACTAAAATGGGGTCCGTTCGACTCCAAATACGTTAGTCTCATCTGGAGAAAAGTGAATACACCAGGCCTCACGACATTTTCAAAACTGCTAGGTTTTGAGTTATGGCTCATTTAAAATACATAGGTATTGAGTATAATTTTAATGTGTTACCAAAAGCATATAACTGAACCAAAAAATCTAGAGTCCGGGAAACGTTAAAAACAGTTATCAAGTGTTATTATCACTAGTCGTTTTTGATGAGTTAAATGTGACGATTCCTTTGATTTGTTCCTGGATTCTTTGCCGAAAAGTGGGCACGAAAAATAAAATGGCCAGAGGGTCGAAAAATGGGAAGGCGGACACGGCAATGGTCGCGGCATGATAAACTCCTCTGGAATGTTTTTTCATCATGACAATGTCAGTTTTCAAAGAATTACCTTCCCAACTCAATCCCAAACACTGGTTGATACCATGACAGTATACAAGGTGCAAAACTGACGACCGTAGGGATCACTGATTGAACTACCAATGCTTTCATCAATTGTGTCTGTAGCTTTTTGGTCTTCTTGCTCATTATTAGACTGTTGGCGTTCAATTTTCGAATAATCAATAGGCCAAGGATAAAGTATAGCAGGACAGAGTCCACTGAAAGAAAAGTGATGGAGACTATTCCGATGAGTGATTTTTGAACGGCGTCGTAGCTACCGTCCTGGAAAAATAGAGGGAAATTAGGGATGAAGAAGGACAAAATACAGTTTTTTTTTTCGAATAATCATGAGAGGATACAAAAAATTGCTACCGGTCAGGAAAACTCATCGACCCGGCTCGCCCTAAACCACCAGTTGTTATGCGTCTCTATTTCAGTCCACAGTTTGGAGAACAACAGTATCCCTTGCTGTCGACCTCAGGCAGATGAAAAGAAACGCTCACCCTGTATAATGTGACAATCATATTGAGGTTTAGAGAGTCCAAGCCATAAACTTCGCGGATAGAGTCTCTCATGTATAGCTTACGTTCCCGATCTGCACCGATGAAGAAGTAGCAGGCCTGGAACGTTTTATGGGTTGCTGTTCCTTTTTTTTTAGAAACCTGGATTTTACGAGACACTACTTCTTTTTGAAATCGCAAGTTTTCGTAAGCTCTGATTCTCTGAATTCGTTTGGAGGTCTGTATTCCAAAGCCTCAGAGCCATAGTTTGACAGAAAGAGTTTCTGAGGGTGAATTTTTTCCAGAAACCCATTTCACTTTTACTACCCCCACTTTCTGATTGTCAGATTCTTCTAGCTTCCGATTATATAAATACTCACCACAGTCCAATAAACCATATGAAAAATGCACCAGACCACTGTCAAAATCATTCCGTATGGTAGAAAATACTTTCGAAGGAACTTGTTGCTGAATTAACAAGAGTATTTATGAAATTACAGCATAACACTCAGTGCCTCACTAATTAT
>GL380397.1:40229-60523 GCA_000143925.2 Caenorhabditis brenneri
TGGCGTTTTCTCCTCCTTGGATCAGAGAAATTCGGAAGAAGGACCAGGAATGTTTTATAACCATGACATATTCCGATGCTTTTCTCTTGCTATACCCTGTCATAATCCTGGATATAACTCAACGAAGCTCTTCTTGGCTGGCTCTGGCAATGGCTTTTTATAGAACCTTGGCTGTGAAGTTCCCAATGAGCGTCAGGATTCAGAAGATGTCAAAACCCAAATGGGCATTATTCACTATTTTTGTGGCATTGACACTCAACATCGCTTGGAGTTTAATGGTGTTTGGAAGACATCGAATAGTGGAGAGGAATATTGACAATGAGTAGGGATGTCTGGACTTATAGGTTTACAGATAGACACTTTTTCAGCTGCAACGGAAACGAAGTTCATCTTTCACAAATCCGATATCTCATTCTGGTACAGACAACTCTCGAGAATTTCCATAGCATGATCACCTACATCTATGGATTTGTGAAAGCTCTTCCCTCACTCATCGATCCGATTCTCACTGTTTTCCTTATCCTGGAGCTCCGGAAAGCTGCAAAACGGAGGATCAAATGTGGGCAGCCATCCTGTTCTGATAACACTACAAAACTGATTTTATTCGTAACGATTTCATTCTTCATTCTGGAAGTTCCCAATGGTTTTGCCCATATCACCGCTGGAGTTTTCCACGGTGTGCCTGGAATTTTGTCCGTTTCATATATGGTTCAAACTTTTGCCGAGATACTGCCGGTTTTCAATTCTTCCTCTCATTTTTTCATATGCCTAACTATGTCTTCTCAATATCGCGATACAGCTAAAAATGTTTATGGCTGTTTTAGGATATCATCTCAATCCAAAGTAGTGGAAGTCATGGAAAAGAAGAAGGCAGGATGCTTAGGATCAGTGGTGGGATAAGCTTTGAATAAATGATTTTATCAATAAACAGTTTTTTGAATCTTGATAAAGCCAGCCAACAAAACAGAAAATATTTATAATGCATCTAAAAATAGCTTATTGTTTTGTTTACTACCGATAAATAGAAAGATATTGTTGGGTGATTAAAGGAAGGCAATAAAGAACAAAAAGGGGTTTGGTGTCTCAAAATGGTCATATGCTCAGGAAGTCAGGTATAAAAAATGGAAAAAAATGATGGAATTAGAAAACAAGGAAACCTAAAATCCTTGGTGCAGTTGTCCAGGGTTGGTTTCCAACCTAAAGATTTTTCTGGTACTTCAAAATGTCTTAGGGTTTGGTCCTTATATTTTTGCTAGTGAAAGATGCCGCTGAATAGCTGAGAACAAGTCGAATCTGGCACTCTGATTTGTAACTGACATAGCCGTTTTCACGCAATTGTCAGTTGAACCTGATTGATTAAATTGAGATTAACTAATAACTTTCGCTTCAACCAAATGTCTTTAGTCACGCTTAATTTTTTATACTAGAACCTGATTGTGAAGAGTTTGACCTTTCTGGCCCCTAAATGAGGCGGAAGCAGGTACTATTAATAGTACCGCGTACGATTTGTCGTCAGCTATCCAGCAGTACGACTTCACAAAATGAAAGTCCACTATGAAGTCTGACCGGTCATTACTCAGTGCTACGTAAGATACCGTTCAGCTGTTTATCCACTGTAGCTTACTGTATCTCTTTTTCCATTTCTGAAGTTTTCTGTTTTATCCTATTAATACACCACATAAATGTCCTAAGCACCAAACCATATGTACATATGAAAACAGGGGTCCCTGTTGCCTTGCCGCTCTATTCTAGATAACCACTATCTATGTCCTAATCAAGGATCACTGAAAAACGTTAATCTTCGATTTCTTAATCTTGACCATTCAATTTACCCAGTCTACTCGAATCTGACTAGATATAAAATTATAAATCCTCCCCTCACTGGTAAAACTGTAATTTTCTTTAAGACTCCCATCAACTTTTTTTACAGATTAAAAATCATTTTTACCTATAAAACTCTTCTAATTCCCTATTTTCCTCACAACCAACCAGTAATGGACACCACTACGCATCAAATAATGGTGAGCTACATTGCCCCTCCCGACTGGTACAATGAAGCGTACTTCATATTCAACTATGTCATTTGTGTCCTTCAATTCTTTGGGTTTGCAATAAACCTCATCCATTTTTTGATTCTAACTCGTCCTCACATGCGCTCCAATTCAATCTATCGACTAATGATTGGGATTTGTTCATGTGACCTGTTGACTCAAGTGAACACTTTCCTTATCTTTTCTCCTTTCTGGATACGTGACTCATCTATCAAAGAGGTGCAATGTTATATGACTTTGACCTATTTTGATGCCTTCCTACATCTTCATGGAACAACTGTACTTGATATAACTCAACGCGGTGCTTCATGGATGGCGTTGTTCATGGCCCTGTATAGAACTTTGAGTGTAATGTTCCCATTGAACCCAAGGATTCAGAAGCTGTCAAGACCAGTTTTCGCGTTGTGGACTATAATAGGAGTACTGGTTTTTACCTCTTTGACGACGTGGATGGTTCAGGCAAGGAGGATTATTAAGCCGTATGATTGGGATTATGAGTGAGTCTCAAGGATCAGGTCACTACAATTTTGATTTTTCAGCTGTGACAAAAACGAGATCCACCTGAACGAAACTCGTTATGGAGTACTTGTCCCTAATGCGTTTTCTGCTATCCAGAGTAAACTTGTGTCCACTTACGGATTCATCAAGGCTCTCCCATCGCTTATCGACCCTATCCTCACCTTTTTCCTTATTTTGGAGCTCCGCCGAGCATCGAAACGTCGTAAAAATTGTGGAAAATGCTCTGAAGACAGGACTGATAACACGACAAAACTCGTCATGTTTGTCACTATATCGTTTTTTATGCTAGAAGTTCCAAATGGGTTTTCGCATGTTGTCAATGGATTTTTCTATGATAATGTGCCAGTGCGGTAGTTTTTCTCTCGGTTTTGACGCTTTAAAAACAAAACCTTGTTGTAGGACGATCTCCGTAATGGTCCCAGTATTCGCCGAAATCCTACCTGTCGTAAATTCCTCATCCCACTTTTTCATATGCATTCTGATGTCTACACAGTACCGGGAGACCGCCAAGAACTTGTTCAAAAGAGCTGTTGGAAGACATGGCAAGATAACTTTTGTTGAGGAGTGTAATTCCACGAAAACTCATCAATCTGTGAAGAAAGAGCCGGTTTTTGTAAAGGTTACCTAGGAAGAGACGCAGAAAACGAGAGTGTCTAGTTGTCTGCGCTCTCTCCTCTCTGCTTTAACTTTTTTTTCCTTCTGTTTTCGCCCGCTGTTCGAAAAAAAAAACCAAAAACACATATGAAACAATAAAAAATTTTATTTTGAACTTGTACACATTTTTTGCCGCCACACACGACCCTTATTGTTTTTAGACCAATCGAAAAAACAAAAAGATCAATGGTATTGAATGAAACAACACTATACTTTTGACAGCAAAAAGAACTGGGTTTTTCACTGCTTAGCGAGTGGATGATGAGTACGAGTAGGAGGCTTGATGATGTCCACCGACGCTTCCAGAAACGTGGGATCCATCGATGTGTCCGCCGACAGAGATTCCTCCAATGTTACCGCCAACCGTGTATCCGCTACGGTGTCCGGTGGTGTGACCGGCGGTGTATCCTGCTGTGGAGGAAGAGGATGTGTATCCTCCTGTGGTCCTGGTGGTCGTTGTGGTGACCTGGGAGGTTCGGAGACCGGATCCTGAGGAGTTGGCGAGGTAGGTGGTGACGTTGGCGCCGTTCAGCAGGGTACGGTATCGTTCCAACTCGGCTTGAAGGGACACTTCGTGGTCGCACAGCTTCTCCATCTGTATACTGATCTCTGTGCATCGTTCTCTCAACTTGGCATTCTGTGCATCCTTCTCTGCTAGGATCGCCTCGAATATTCTCGCCTCCTCTGACTGTTGATGCTTGAGATCTGTGATTGTGCTCACTAGCATTGTGTTTCTGCACTCAATCTCTGCTAGTCGACTCTGCACATGACTCATTGTGGATCTGATAGTGATTAGCTCCTCCTTGTGCATGTCCTGAGCAACGTGCACATATCCTGGCTCTTGTCGGATCTTATCGATCTGCTTGTGGTACCAAATTTCGATGTCCTCGCGGGAACGACGACTGACGGCTTCGTAGTTGGCACGAATGTCTCTCATGGCAGCCTGGAGCTCTGCACGGAAGTAGTCGCGGTTCTCAATAGTGGTGTCACGGCGGATGTAGACAAGCTCTTGCTCAATACGGGAAGTGTTTTCGGTGGTGATGGTCTTGACGCGGTGGAGGAGGCTCTGGATGCTGGCGGAGAACTCGGCCTTGGCGGAGACTTCGGCGTGGATTTGCTGAAATTGGGAAGGCGTCTACAAGAACCTTCGAGCCAGGACTTACCGAATGAATTCTTCCAATATTTCCTTGAATATTTCCATTCTCCCTACGGATTCTCAAAACATCCTCATCGACAATTCTGATCTTTCTATGGAAGAGTGCAATTTGAGCCTCAATGGCGGCAAGCTTATCCAAGTTCACATCATGGTCCTCACGGTGAGCCTTCACTTGTCCGAGGGCCTCCAACCATTTGGTGCGGTAGAGATCGATCTCGGCGGTCAAGGCGGTCACGTCGGATTGGTATTTGGTGCGGGTGGAAATGATTGTTTGCGACTTGTGGGTGCATTGCTGAAATTGGGTTTTGTGGGGGATTAGAGGCTAAGGTAGGTACCGAGATTTCCGAGTTGAAGAACTCCGAGATGGATCCACCGCCGGAGAATCCGCGCTTGAGAATCTCAATGTCGTGGGCGAGAACGTGGTTTTGTGCTTTGAGGAAGCGAACCTGAAATACTTTTTGTGGTGATAAGGGAGCAGAGATCAAGGAACTAGGCTTATCAGTAAAGTTACGAAAAATGATGGAGAGTAGAGAGAGGCAAGAAATCGTTTGTACACTATTTGAATTTGCAAACCCCCTAGTAGGTACCACTGGTGGGTTTGAACCCGAGGTCTCGTCCTGGACGCGCTACCGACTGCGCGCTGCGCGGTACGGTTGCGCAGTCGGCGAGCGCTGTGGTGTCCTGCCAGACAAGCACCAGGTCCAACACCACCAACGTTATCGTTCCCTCTACTAACCTTCTCAATATAATCGGCCAAACGATCGTTCAAAAGTCCAATCTCCCGCTTCTCACGTTCACGAGCATCCCTGATCTGTGTGGTGCAGATGGCTCCGGCCGACGACATTCCACTGACCAAATTGGTCTGAAGACCACCTCCAGCCGATCCATAGGCCTGGTATTGGACAGTTCTAGAGCTGCTGTATGAGGAAGACATGGCTGAAAACCTTTGAAATTTGAAGAAAAAAAAATGGAGAAGAAAGTGATAAGAAAATGAAGAGAGCGGCACTCGAAGTTTAAAGAATTAAATACGTGAGTTTATAGTTGCTCCGAGAATTGTTTACTACGAGAACGCTCCGCCCACTCTCTCGTTGTAATCTGCCGCGTTTCAGGTTTATTCTCAGTTTAAGTGCTCCACGCTCCTTATCAGTTTTTTGGCATTTGCGTGAAATTACTCTACAAAGCGTCATGCGGAATTTTGTGGAGGAAGAGAGTGTGGTTTTCCTAAGAATTGGGAATTATGAATGAGGAATAAGAGGCGAAAAGAATAGTTTGAACTTCAAATGTGAACTGTGGTTGGAGGCTGTAGAGAGTGAGGAATGTCAACTCAATACGGCTAGAGTAACTCAAAAGCTTTTGGAATACGTTATATTCTGAATGGTTACCACCAAAAAGCGGCATTCATCAAAAATCAAATCAACAAAACCTGTGAACGTAGACGTATGAAATTGTGAAGGAACAAACTCTCTATCAAATGGTATACATGCCATAAAGGATCATATCAGAAAGTAGACAGCGGCAAGCAAAAAAAAAAACAGAACGCATCTGTACTAAAACTGTATTTTTCATCATTTCAACATAAACGTGCTGATACAGTAACCCTAGATAGAGCTAATACTGATTCATAGAATATTTTTCTTCACACAATTTCCTTTATTTACATCCCCAGTTTTTGCAAAATCAAAGTTACCACAAGATCCCAAATCTTGCGTTCTGATTCGGCCGGTTCTGGTCCTGGGACAGCCTATTTTTTGTTTGCTTCTGCATCTTCTATGAGGCCTTCGAATGACAACAGTTTCAAAACTTGAAAACTCTTTCTTTCCCAAATCGAGCAATTGATTCTAGCCTCATCCGTAAAATTCACTGAGTCTTCTTTCAAAAACGCCACCTCAACCTTTTCCTAACACTTTTCTGCCTTGTTTCCGAGCATATGTTGGTTTCATTATCAAACTTTTTTCTTCTTGCTCTCTAAACGTCACTCAAACTTTAACGCATTGTAATCACTCTCATTGTTTAGGTATTTAGAGAAGAGAGGATTATGTTAGTCATAACATTTTCAGAGGTTTTTTCCTTAACATGAAGAAGCTCTCCATTCTGCCCAGAAACTGGAAATTATTCGCTTGCAATGAAATACAAACTCTTCTTCCTTATTGCAATTTGGTCGCAGTACTTCGATCCTTGCCCTCTCCTGATTCCTACAAACACTTTTATTCCTCACCGCTAATTTTGTCAGTTCCCCAAAATTCATATTTTACTTCCGATTCGGGCAAGGAATAATGCATTGTAAAATGGCAAACTGATAAGGGAATGAGGAAAAAACGAAGAAGAGCGGGAGAGAGAGAGCAAGAATGGCACGCATACCACAATGCTGATAAGAGGGATGGAAAGTTGAAGAAGAGAAAAAAAATTGAGTGGAGTTGGGGAATTAAAAAAAAGAATGGGGTAGAAGACAGAAAACAAAAATTTTGGAAAATCCGCCACGGAAAACAGTTCACTCAAAAAGAGATGGTAAGTACCTCTAATGAGTTCGAACCCGGGGATGTTCTAACAGCTTACCAGAAGCTCTGATTTTTCTGGAGCCCTGATTTTTCCTCTTAAAGGAGGTGGGAACTCTCGTTGTATTGAGACTCGCATTGAGACTAAAAAAGGCTCCGGCGCATATAGGCTAAGAGAGTCGGCGCGCTTTCCGGGCCGCATAGCGCAGCCGGTAACGCTTTTGATGTTCAGCCAAATGAACCCTAGGTTCAAACCCACCAGAGGTATCTTCTGTCAAATTTTCAGAAAAATTATTTTTTTGAGTTCCGCCCTCCTTTAAAGGTTCATAAGCTAAAAAAAAATTCTGACCATCTCAACATGTTTAATTTATCATTGTCAAAAACTGTTCTTTGTTTCCATGAACGTTCCAGTTCTCAAAACATAATATGTACTCGGTACAGACAGTTTCCCCAGGGATCTCCCTGGTCGCCGTCCGTTTTTTACCCAAACATTTCTTTCACTGAAAATTATTTTTCTATTACTACACCCGTCATGCCAGATTCCCATGAAATACTCCAGGTTTTCACCAAAATCGGATTCTTTTCAACTCTTCTCACTAACTCTCTTTTGATCTACCTGACTGTGTTCCACATCAAAAGAATCTTTGGTACTTATAAGTACATGATTATGATATTCGCATCGCTTGGTATCACTTTTTCGATAATTGAACAATTTGTGAAACCGAATATTCATAACTATAACAAAGGGCTTATGTTTTTCACTGTCGGATGGCCAGAACTAAATATTCCGTATGACGTCAGGCAAATTGGTCTAGGGGTATATGCAGGATTTTATGTATTGGTCGTGGCATTTCTAGCTGTTCAGTTTGTATTTCGATATTTGGTTTTGATAAATCCAGAGTACTCCAAGATGTTTGAAGGGTTTGGAGTTGTGGTATGGGGTATTTATCCTTTGCTGGTCGGGTTTTTCAATGGAGCAGCAATATTCTTTTTCACTTTCTCGGATAAGTATGGAGATGATTATACGAGGTTGGTTTTAGTTCTCATTTAAAGGATCTATTGGGAAAACGAAGTAGTTTAATTCGCGCCCCACTGATAACGCTTTTGACTGCTTACGGGCGGCACCATTCATGGGGCGCAAAGCAATCTGATGTATATTTCTAATGAAACCCCTGTTTTCAGAAATGAAATCTTCGAAGTCTACCATCTCACAATCACCAAGACCCCACGCCTTCTAATCGTTCCCTATGACTCCAACAGTTCTATCCGATGGTTCAACACTCTTTATCTTTTCGCTGGAGCATTTGCTCTTTTATCCCAATACTCTATCATCATCTACTGCGGCCTACAAATGCACTTCCAAATGCACAAAGAGCTCCAAAAGTTCTCAGTTCCCAATCGAAAACTCCAAAAGCAATTCTTCAAAGCCCTTGTCTTTCAGATCCTTGTCCCGACTATCATCTTTGTTTTTCCCTCTACCCCTTTGCTTTTAGGACCGTTGTTAGACATCAAAATGAGTGTTCAGTCTGGTGGGGTTTGCGCACTTTTGAGCCTCTACCCTCCGATCGATACCTTAGTTTTCATGTTGATTGTCACAGAGTACAGAAATATTTTTGTAAGAAAATGCAGCTCTAAAAGTCATACTCATCCCTCACATTGTACCGTTTGAACTAGGCAAATGAAAAGATTTATCATTTATTATTGTTTTGAAATTGAGATTCTTATGAAGAATACATGTAATAGTTTCCCAAACTGTTAAAAAATCAAAAAACCGGCGACATGGATTCACAAGGATCCGGAAACTTCCTACTCTCCCATAGATATCTCGCTATCCTGTCACACTTCACTGGCACAGTTTCATAAACATTTTGAACTCGTTTCACGATTGCTCTGGTCAAATTTGCGGCAAATTTTGGTTCCAATGGACGTTTGGTAATTGTGAATAAAGTTCCGTTGGCCTGAGGAATCAAGTGCCAGTTGAGCCCGTCTACGCGGTGTTGGATGCTTTTGTAGTGTCTGGAAAATGATTAAGTTACTGAAAATTGTTAGAGAAAAATATACCGAACAAGAGCTCGTGAGGCATCTATTTTCACAGTTTTCACTCCAGGTAACTTGGCAATTGCATAATGGATGAACATGACACCAATCTGAAAATTTAGGATTTTCAGTTTTCAGGACCCGTCGGCACCGGCGCCCCTAACTTTCTTCCAATGTTATCAAAATGTAGACCTAGGTAAGTTTTACACGTCCACAACATAAAATCACCGTTCGACCAACATGGACTGCACAAACTCCCCACAGGGTCCAGATGCAGGCTTTGACCTATGTAGATACTCTAGCCGGCTCCAAACAGTCCAAACTGGCTGAACGGTGATTTGAAGTTTTTGAAGGTGAAGAGCTCACCGAAGTCTCACTTTTGATTTTGAACAAATTTCTTGACAAGCCCGATTTACATTCATGGTTAGGAATGGACAATCTTCCTTACCTTCTCCGGCCTCACAATCGCTTTTGATGCATTCCATGTGGGATCTACTGATTCTGTCCACTGTTCGAACATCATTTGTTTTTTCAGCTGCTCAGTATTCACAAACTTTTCAGGCATATCCTCATACTTCACAATATTTAGAACTGGAATTATCATTTCTCCAACGTTCGGGGGCTGAGAATCTATGATTTCTATGAGTCGTTGGTCTTGACTCCCAGAAATTCTCTCGTCAAGATCCAGGAAAGATACCCATTTCGAATGGTATTGTGCGCGGAGGTGGCAATCCTAAACATATTCTAGATCAAGTTTTCATGAGAAAAATACCTGAATAGAAATCAAATGCCACGCGTAATAGGGTCTTTCGTACTTGTCATGTAACTCTATCACCTCCACTTCGCCGGTTCTCACATAGTCGCTTAAGATTTTCCGGTCATAGTTAGATATTGATCCGATGTAGAAGTAGATCATGGAAGCGCCCTGGAAGAAAAAAAATAAGAAATGGAAAATAAAAAAATTGGAGCAGACCTCTAGTTTCATGTGTTCGACAAAATCAGCGATTTGTAGCCATTTCGACTCGTTCCCGTAGATGGGACCAACACAAACCGAGAGGTCGTGGAGGGGTTCTGGAATCATTTTTGAGAGTCTAGAGACAGGGATACAGTAGTTTGGGACCTAACACAGGCGTTTGAGGAACAACGGCTTTCCGGGCCGCACAGTGCAACTGGTAACAGTTATCTACCAAGCTGGATGTGAGCTAAAACCTGACCAGTTCTGTCAAGATTTGGGTTTCATTTTGCTGTTCTATTCTTTTCAAGGATGAAAAAATCCTCTTCGCAGCATTTTCAATTCTCTCCCCCCTACCGAAAAACTTGATCTTTTTTGAACAAAGCCATTTGTCTAGATAACAATCTCCTTGCCATTTCTCGCTTTCTCCCTCTCCGTTTTCTCCCCCTGCTTTCAATATTTTTCAACAATAAACTCACTCTCATAAGCCCGATAAGTTATCCTCACTGGCTCCGGGTACTCCTCTCCCTGGGACACCGACATGAACTCCGCCCCAATTCTTCTTGGACAATGAACCACTGACTCGGGGAACACTACACTTTCGAAAGAGCTTCCTTGGATTTCTTTCCGTTTACAGTCAAAGTATCGACAGTGGACTTTTTGTTGAACCAGGTACTGAGCAGTCAGAGAAATGGAGATGTGATTTGGGTAGACATAGGCGTTGAGGATGGAGATGGACGTGTAGTTTTGGTTGTTCTGGAGTAAAAATTGATCTGTAACAATAAGCAAATGAAAATTACCTCCACTGACAGCTTCAACTTCATCCAGATCCAATGAGAGAACATTTCGATAACAGAGTCACTCACTGAATACGTATGTACCTGATTCCATGGTTCAATATTGCATTGTCCACTTTGAGAGTATCTAGGACCTTCATGAACATCTAAACCATTCTTTTTAATACAGTAACCGCCAGCATTAACTCACTTCGATACCAATGCAATAATAAACACCCAAATAGAACTGCGGAGAGTAAAAGTACAAAGGCCACTTGTAGGGTATGATGTCTCATTTCTAATGAAATGAATGAGAATTATTTCGGGAAGTCAGAATAAGAGATTGGAGGAGGAGATCTGACGGAAAACCGGGTACATCGGGAGGACGGAACACACCCATCATAGGTAGGCGTTGGCATGGATTTGAACTTTTTTATTGAGATCAAGGAAAAAGAGAGGATGTAAGAATATTTTTTGCAGTAGAACAGTTTTTTTAATCTAGTTTTTTCTTGATAGGTGTCTACCAGCTAGACATTACCACCGCCAAAATATCATCAGTATTGGTCACCTGCTTCAAAAGATACAGTTAGTTATAAGGGTCTTGGTCGGACCCTGTTTTTTGGAAAAGTAATGTTTCCAACCAGTTTTTCTCATTTTTTTTTCAACTCAAAATACTCTTATGAGCATGCGTACTACACATTCAAAAAATCATGACCAGATATCCACTCTCTGTCATTTTAGAGAAAATTCAAAAATGGCTTGAAATTTCGACCAAAAAATGAAAATCCGTCAATTTTGATTTTTTCATCAAACTTTCTTTTGAAACTTTTCAGTCCCTCCTCGTGTGACAACAATCCGCACAATTCTAATTTTTATCACCTCGAATTAAGGCTTAGGAACAGCCTAAAGTTGGGTGGTCTAAAATATGAATATCGGCGGAGAGTGGGTGTCTGGTCATGATTTCTCAATGGTGTAGTACGCATGCTCATATGAGTATTTTAAGTTTGAAAAATTGAGAAAATCTTGTTGGGAACAGGTGTTTTCCGAAAAACAGGGTCCGACCAAGACCCATATAACTAACTGTATCTTTTGAGGCAGGTGACCAATACTGATGATATTTTGGCGGTGGTAATGTCTAGCTGGTAGACACCTACCAAGTAAAAAACTAGATTTGAAAAACTGTTGTACTGCAAAAAATCCCGGATTTGCGGAAACTTTCTTTTCGCCCTAATAAAAGGTGCAGTACGCTGCCAAAGTCGTATAAAGGCGCAGGAACATTCGCAGAAAAAATACCTGCTTGAAATGGTCAGCAGCACCATGAAAACTTGTCGCTACGACACTACTTCGAACAATCAAAAATTCAACAGAAGGGTAGCATTCACTTTTTCAATTTATATACTGAATGATAGCTGGACAACTTTGATTTGTGTATTTTGGGCGCAACATCCCTAGTTTTTTTTCAAGTTCTCCTTCTCTCATTGGCCCTTCTTCTTCTTTGCACGTATTATGTATTCTTTATTACTCAACGTTTCGGCATGGGTAGCCATCTTCAGGAGTAATAATATCTATAAATACCATAACGAGAATCAGAAAGAAATCAAAACAAGAAATTACTTACAAACTCGAAACAGAGATAAGTAGAAAATTATGTGAGAGAAATTGGATGAGAGATGAAGAACGAAAATCAGAATACGGGATGAAAATATATACAGATTTTTGAGGGATGGAAATAATGAGGACAGATCTTAAGATCTTTAGATCTGTCCTCATTAAGTTCACATTTTAGTTCCGAAAAGTTGCTAGTTGTTTTATCTGATCTATTTTGTATGTACTTTGACTTCCATCCCTCAAAAATCAACCAGTTTATTTAAAGCTCTCTACAACAGTCATACTTTCAACACTTTCAAATTTCAGCGGTGTCCAGTGAGGTAGGAAGAAATCATTGGCGGTGAAGTTTCCGGATTCCTAAAATTTATTCAAAAAATATTGCGTATATCGTTTTTGGGACCCACAATAACATAGTCACTTGCATACTTTGTATCCAGGTAGTACACTTTATCTCCCCGAGAGAAATATCCCATCCAGTAACCGAATGTTGAACGGGGAGCTGGAGCGCATTTGCATTATTTCGAATTTCAAATTAACACTTACCACTTATCAGTACAGTGTCACAATGAAACTTTGAATAAATGAGGTCATCAGCTGGAGAATTTTGAGAGATATATTGATTCGATTGGAGGAATTGTTCATTGGAAAGCAAGGCATTTTCGAAAATTCCGCTCATAAATTTCTCATCATCTCCGAAAATCACAGTTTTCCGGTGTATCCGAAAGTCATTCTCTTTTTCTGAAAATCAGTTTTTTCATGATATATTTTGAAGAAAAACTACCTTTCTTGTCAATAAATGTCAATGCACTCCTGATAAAAATTGGGTCAGATGCATAGAAATTGTACTCAACAAAATCACCTCGCCTGGTATGTACACAGGTTCTGAAAGCACACATTTCTCCAGAAAAAAAGAAGAAAAAGTTACACATGAGTATTCTCATCGGATCTTGGAAGATTCCCAAACTTGCTGAAAATTGGGTCAGCTATAAAGTCGATGAAGGTGTCCCGGGTGTCTGGGAAGTACTTCCAGCTCTTGAAAAAATTGTTTTGAAGTTGGGAAACAGTCAATTGAAAAGTGGGTTACCTGGTAGAGCCAACCAGTCAAGTGCAAATACTCGTCCTGGTTATTTTCCAAGATTTCTGGATCTTGGTAGGCGCAACATTTTTCTTGGAAATCGGTCCGAGGGAATGTGGATGGGACCTGAAGCTAAAGATAACTTACAAATTTTCCCTATCAAGAGTTATGTGCATTTTTGCGTGAAGTGCCAGTTTTGGTGTTTTCAGACTTCACATCAAACCCCACGCTAGTTCAGTTTTTGCAGCTTGCTCATATTTTACAGATCATAACAATACTCACACTCCCTTTGACCACCAAAAATTTGTCCACCAATCCTGGTATCACCTTCCTGGTCCTCTCCAACATTTTCTTATGATGCCCATTTTCAATAAAAAATACTGGGATCCTCTGTAACCGCTTTGCTAAACCATACAACGCAGCAAACTCAAAAATGTGGTTTCCAAGTTGACAAAATGAGGCGAGATTGCTAGAGAGATACCGTTCAGAGGTGTTGAAAGATAAGGAAGCTGGTGGGTAAGGAATTCTGAAAATCTGGATTTCCAGAAAGCTCCGTTGACCTGATTACCTCAATAAGTCAACTTTTTTGTAGGTCCAATAATAGTAGAAGAGGATAGTCAAACAAATCCAAGTGCCAGGAAACTTCAAAATTTTATTAAATGAGCTGTTTTTGTTGGTATAGAAATAAGAGGGTGAACGCATGTTGAATGTTGAGAATTGTTGAAGAAATACAAGAATTTCCGACAAAAACCCATTATTTCCCTTTCTCTTCTATTCGATCCTGGGTGTAGATAGGTATCGAATATGCCTGGATTTGAACTCATTATTCTGACAGAAAGTCAGCACGTATGAGATGTCTATTAAAACAGTGAACGTTATTTGAACAGAATTTGTCTTGTTTCTCAACTTTTTGCTAGAATTTTTTACGGAGGAATCTAAGTTTTTCAGACGATTCGGAGGATGAAAAAGGGAAACGATCAGGCATAAAGATGCTATCTTGGGTAGCATGTTCCGTATGAATCGGAGAGTGTCTAGAATCATCTCCGAGAATTCACTGCAATCTGGATGCCAGTAGAGACAACGCAGGCGTTCTAGAAGTGTTTAAAAATCTGATGACTGTAGGAGGGGTATGCGGTCAGACATGGCAATGAACTTGCAGTTAGTGAAGGGTAGCACTGGATAGCTGAGAAACATTAAGCACGGTAATAAAATTCTTGGCTGAATATTAGGTCGCTTTGGTTGTTTTATTATTTTGTGAAAACAGAAATCCATTTATCGAACTTTTATTTTGAAGAAATCACCGTTCATAGGTTAATTTATTAGCCCCACGGCTCGCCGAGAAAAAAAAAGTTTGGTACGAAGTCGGCATCGAAATCGACCGCAATCTGACGTGACGGTGTTTGCGACTTGCGCAGGTCAATCGTATTTTTCTGTTCAAAAGCTAAAAAGTAAGCAGAGAGTCTTGGAAAATCAACAAAATAAAACAAAACTGTCATAAAAAAAAGTTTATTACATTTACATGAAAGATTTACTGAAAAAGTAGGTATTAAAATTTATATGAGCTATTTTTTAAAAAAATTTTAGCTTTTTTGTGCGCAAATTGTGTTTTTTTTTTAAATCATGTTATTTTTTGTCTTATTTTTTTGAAATAAATGCGGAATTTTAGTGATATTCTGACGAAAAACTGATGAGAAATGATGAGAAATAAGAAAAATGCAAAAAAAATTTTCGCGCGGACTACGGTAAGCAAACGTGCGAAAAGACACGTTGACAGTACGTTGCGGACCGCGCGTAAATCGTTTTTTGGGCGAAATCGAATCGACAAGCTCATCTGTCGATTTCACTTCATTTCTTTTCGATTCAGCCTCGATTCTGTTATAAATGAGCAAGAGTTTTTATATTTTCGAGCTTTTCTGTTCGCCGCGCTACCGGCGCCTCCGCATTTTTCGCATTTTTCAATACAAAAAGTTACAGGCGCCTCGGAAGATGGCAGCACTTCTCTGCCCGGCCCCCACCGCTCCAACGACGACGAGCAGTACGGATAGTCAACAAAGCGCCCCGGAGAAGCTGACGATCAGCTTCTGCCCGTGCACAAAACGAATCGCCGTCTCTGTCAGGCGATGCAACGGCGACGACTACAAATACGTGTTCGACGAGGAAGCCAACGCATTCAAACCGCTGAATTGCGTCAGTTGTCAACCAAGGGTCACGGAGACGGATCTCTACCCATTCTATTCGGTTTATCATGCTGGAGCATCACAATTCGTCACTTTCGTTTACAATGTGATCACCAATCTATGCGAGCAATATGTATATAATCCGGAGATGGAGCTGCTCGAACAAGTCGTTGTTCCCGATTTGTTAATCGATTATTCTCGTCACACCATCTCCGATCTCCTCTACACGATTGATACTGATAAAGGGCAAGTGGTGATTCGAAAAGATAGAAATGGGAATTTCATGAAGGAGCGCTTCCAGAAGGAGTTGCAAATGTACGTGCCGATGAGAAGTGATTATGTGAAAACGATCCCTCTTGAAGAGAGAAAACCAGGAAATGCATCGAAAGAGAGGAAAGAACGGCCAAGATTGAGTATCGAATATGATCCACACACGAACCAAAAAGTCATTTTTGTGACGAAAAGTCGAAAGCTTCTTTCGGTCTTCTCCTACAATTTCAAAACAGGTGAGCGCGCACCGCCTAGATTCAGCGGTTTCAGACGCGGCGCGGGTTGCAACGCGGTTTATTAAAAGCTTCTTTTCTTTCAGCTCAATTCGAAATGTATTCGTTTCAGCTCAATTCGAAACATATTCTCAAATCCTTTATCTTGGTTAAGCACACACACCGTGAGGTTTCTCTCACAGTGCTTTTATACATAAAAATGTGGGAGGAGTTGAAAAACAATAAAACAATATAGAGAAAATAAAGATATTGGAATGCACTTTGTTGCTTCCTGTTGACAATCAACATGAGTCAGCGGACAAAGTGTAATTCCTTACAGTTTGAGAAAGAGAAAAAAGAGTGCGATAGAATATCCAGCACACTCCCGGCTTTATGAGTCAGAAATAATTGGAGGGGAGCAACAGGAAAAGGAAAAATGATTTATCAAGGTCCGGTGGTCCATTCTGTCGTTTCTGCCAATGGCTTTTAGTCAAGTATCACATTGTTGCAGTCAATGGCCTTCTAATTGATAATTGCGATCCCATCCTATTGATTCTTCTCCATTTAATCCGTCCATATGAGACGAAGTCTCCTGCTTTGCTTTTCTTAAATAGGAATTCATAGAGACGAAGTCTCTTCGGTAGATTGAATGAATCTCGGAGAGCGGCTCCGGGGGGGGGGGGGGAGATTTGTATTCGATAGCAAAACCGTTGCTTCGAAATAATTCTTGTGTTGAAAGAACTGCTCATTGGAAAAAGCTCCTGAGGATCTTCAGTTCCGATTGGCTGTTGGAGGTGGAAACGAGTTTCCTGACATGTGGAAAAATTCATCTCGAATTGTTTCCTGAAGGTTGGGAAGAATCCCTGATTTTGAAACAAACCCCTATTTGTGAGGATTTGTCTCTGAATAGTTGGAAACGAATTTCCTGCTGTATGGAAAAAATCCATCTTGAATTATTTCCTGACTGTGGAACAAGTTCCAAGCAAAAATTACTCCTTGAATTTTTGCGGTGGTGGTGCCCAAGAATAAATAGAGTTTGAGGTGTTGCTCGCCGTACAAGGAATAGGACTGGTTGTCTACTTTCCGAGTGCCACGCGGGAATTTGACCTGGACTCGAAGAGTCGCAGATGCACCATATTCTCAAATCCTTTATCTTGGTTAAGCACACACACCGTGAGGTTTCTCTCACAGTGCTTTTATACAGAAAAATGTGGGAGGAGTTGAAAAACAATAAAACAATATAGAGAAAATAAAGATATTGGAATGCACTTTGTTGCTTCCTGTTGACAATCAACATGAGTCAGCGGACAAAGTGTAATTCCTTACAGTTTGAGAAAGAGAAAAAAGAGTGCGATAGAATATCCAGCACACTCCACTCGGATTCAAGTCTCTCGGAGATGTATCTCTATCCGAAGTGTGTCTCCTTCTCGAAGTCGATCAACAAGAATGTGATTCACGCGAAGAATGGAATGACAGGAGAAATGGAGCAATTCATTTACAGCGAGAAAACTCGAGGATTCGAGCAAGTTCGGGTATCGGATATCGTCTATGATCCTGTGTATGACAGTAAATCGGACGTGATGATGGTGATCCCAGACGACGACACAAAACCGATTGTGATCGCGAGACATGCCGCCTATGGATACTTTCTGAAGTATCAAATCAATCCGATCAGTCTTCAGTATGAAGTAATGCCGCCAGTTGAAGTCAGGTTTTTGTCGGCGGCGGAGCAAGACGAGTTGATTTTGTATGATCCAGGTTTTGAGTCGAATTGCAATTAGCATTAATAACGTGGGTGTTCAGATCAAGATGCTAAAAAGGGATGGGATCTCGTTCAAGACTTGGCAGCTCGTGCTGTGCAGAAGACGTTGGACGATGTGAACCAGATGTTGGATAAGACGATTGTAGCAGCTGTTGAGAGTGGAAAAGGTAGCAATCGCTTCCTATTTTGTATAACTTCCGTTCATTTCTAATGAGCACGGACGCCCATAAAAGCGGCGTTCGTGTTGTTTTTTTTTTGCATTCGAAGAGCTATCAGCGGCTCAAAAAGGATCAATTTCATCAAAAGGTGCTTTCGAAGACCGTCAGCGTCGCTCAGTTTTGACTGACAGCCCAGCTTTTCTCGTGCCACGTGGCGAACGAATGAAATAGCGCACAAAAAGAAGAGACCACGACGCGCTAAATTAACTCAAAAAAAGGCGTTTTCGTTGTTTTGAAGTGGCGCTCAAATTTTCCAGTCAGCGAGAGAATGCGCAAACGACAGAGAAGCAGGAAATAACACTTCTCTGATTGCGCCGCCCTTTCGTGCCACGTTTCAAAAAAATGAAATAGCACTGTGGCCGGTGCGCTTTTTGCACATTAGCAACGAGACCGCATCGATAATAATTTCTGCTGAACAGCGCCTAGATTCAGTGTTTCCAGATTTTTTTTTCCCACAATCAACCTATTTTTTCCAGTGCCGCCCAACCTATCCGAACAACGAGGGCTCGCCGTGGTTCTGAAGGCGCTCTGCATCAAGCACACACAGGAGCCAATGAGAAAGTATGACACCACACTAGCCAAGGTCAATTTGATCACCGTCGACGAGATCCTGGAATCGGAGGCGGAGGACAAGAGCAGTGGCGTTTCCTCAGATGCAATTTCTGTGAAATCTCAACGTGAGACGTCATCTGTTGAGGACGATGAGATGACTGAGAGCGAGGAGCTCGACTCGTCAAAAGATTTAACTGTTGACTCGGATATTGTGGGAGGACAATCGATTGTGACATCGACTTCTTCTCCTCAAGATTCAGATGGAGGAGATTCGGATGATGCGAGCACCGGAGGGAAAGATCCAGATGAATCCAAAAGCAACGAAGCTGATCCAAAAGAAGAGAAAGAAGACGAAGCAGAAGCGAGTAAAGAGAATTCACTGGTAATCGTCACGGATGAGGAAGAAGAGAATGCCGAGAAGGCGAAGGAAGAATCGAAACCGGCGAAGAATCCGGATGATGAAGACGTCGACTCTGACACGAGCATGATCGATATGACGGAGTTTGATGAGGTTGACGATTCGGAAGAGGACGAGCGGCCTCCACAATTTTTCCATGCAGGATAACTAACTTTCTTGATTACTGTCCCATATATACTCGCGTTGATTTATTTGTGTGTGCCATAGTATGGATATATTTTCAAGTTTGTGAATGAAATTCAAGGAATTAAGCGTTCAAAGAAAGCCAATTCTCCCTTGGGTCGCGGAGGTTTTGTTCTAGGAACTTTGGCTGTGTTTATATTTTCTCAAAAAGACTTGTCCTTCATTCACACTAGATAATCCTCGGGGTCTGTAATGTTTTGAGAAAAAGAAGTGAGCTTTAGCCCTGTTTCAATGATTCTTGAATTCCACGTGACTCCAATTCTTCCCCCCGTCACCCAGACTAAAATACCGCATTTAATTCTGTTATTGGAAAACAGACATTTCAAAATATGCAATTTCTCTCCCCTCGTTCCCCTACAATTAAATGGGCAGTTGACACATTCTTCTGACTTGGACGAGATGAATTTTCTGAAGAAAAATCAGACGAAAAAAAAAAGCGGATGTGTGTCTTTTGCGACGTCAACGTCTGTACTTGTTGAGCATTTTGATCTTTTCGAATTGTCACTTTTCAAGTTCATTAGCTCGAAGCCGCCTCCAATCAAGCCCGAACCCCATGGGGAATTTCTAATTTCTCTAATAGAAATATTTATTCTTTTTAGAAAATTTATTTTTCAATATTTTCTTTTTCAAATGCCCCGCTTCTACGAATTATCGGACTCCTTCACAAAACTCGGAGTTTTTACCGCTTCGTTCTTCAACTTTTCCCTAATCTACCTCACTTTATTCCACATCAAACAAATCGGTGGCACCTATAAATACATGGTGATGGTTCTTGCCCTAACAGGTGTCGCTTTTTCGAGTTGGGAACTCATCGCCCGCCCGTTCACCCACAACTACAATCACGCATTTATTCTGTTCAGTTTGAACACGTGGATGGAGAATTCCGAGTGGTTTTTGCAATTCTCTGTGGCGATTTACGCCGGATTCTATCTGTTCATTCTGGCATTCTTTGCTGAGCAATTCATATTTCGATATTTGAGCCTGGTGGATCCGATAAAGACTAAACTGTTTGGTGGTGTTGGAGGAGCCATCGGGTGGATTGGGTACCCATTGGTTTGTGGAGGTATTTATAGTGTTTTGTTGATGTGGTCTGGGGATCCGGATGAGTATGCGGATGAATATTTGAGGTGGGTTTTTCATAGAGGAGAAAAGAAAAAAAGTATGACCTCTAGCAGAAGCGAA
>GL380398.1:0-20666 GCA_000143925.2 Caenorhabditis brenneri
CCAAAAGCTCCACGACCGGCCACTTGGAGTGTTTCATATCGATTGAATGAGAGTGTCATAAAAATGAATATGTTGCATTATAATGAAGAAGCGAAGATGAAGATGGAGGTCATTTTGAAGGAATAGAAGATGGAAAAAGAAAAGTAGAAGGCACTAGATGAATGTTTTCAAAGAAGTGAAGAGACGGAGGAGGAAATGTGCGGATGTAGTTGTCATGGAGACAACCGACAAGTATTCGGACCCTTTTATGGGTGGCATTCAATAGAGAGAATGAAGAATAAATTGTTCTTTTCTCTTTTGGATCTTTGATATTTCGATTACTCTTTCAATTTCGTTCAGCACCGAAAAGCGTTGAAATCCAAACTCAATCATTCACTTTATACAAGAGTTTCAGTTCTTGAGAAGTATACAATTTTTGAATTCAAATTTATTCGTTAATTATTAGGAATGTACATTTTAGGTTTGACAAGAGAAATATACAATTGAAAGTGTCTGGGTCTTGAGTTATTTTCTTTTTCCATATCCAGGATATCCGAATCCCCCGTTGAATCCTCCTCCAAGGGCATCTTGGGCATAATAACAGGCAGCTCCATTGGCTGGTTGAAGATTTGTCACATAACTGAGAATCTCACACTTGAAAGCAAATTCTCCAACTTGGAAAAGATTCACGGCATCACAATCAAACTGACGGCACGCTTCTTTGCATTGTTCAATGTCCTGAAAGATGTGGAATATGATATTAGGAGCAACGTGTTTCTTATCATGTTTTCAAACAAATCGTATCAGCAAACGAACCTGTACATTATCAATATCGTATACTTTTCCACCTTTACATTCCATCTTTTGTTGGAGAAGATATGCTCGTGCTCCAACGAATTGAGCATATGGAAGAACTAGAAATATTGAGGATTAAACAATTTTTAACAAAATGATTTTTTGTTAGTGGTTTTGTCTGAAAACCAACAAAAGTTCACAAATGCCAAGGAACTGAATATTTGGAAGTGATGGAGGTGTTCGTGCGTCAAAAAAACAACTGTAAAATATGTGAAATGAATTGGAACACATTCAGTAGTCAGTGGCAATTTGTGAACTTACAACTATGACACGCACCAGCCATATCGAGAACAAGAAGAATGAAAAGGAGAACGGCAGAAGTTGTTGAAGGCATTTGAACTGAATGAATGAGGAAACGACTCTGGAAGAAGGGTGTTTGTTTGATTCAAATGGAGAATACAGGAGACGGAAACGATTGAATAGAGCGGTACGACAAAATATGAAAATGTCAACACAGGAATGACAGGAATAGGGGAGAAATGAAGTGAAGTGGTTGGCACAGAAGAGCTCATAAAGCTGAAGAAGAAGAAGTGCACTGGTTCAGGCATTTGAAAAAACATGGGGAGCTAAAAGGAAAGAGGTCAAATGAATCAATTCAAAGGTTATGGTTTTTCAACAGTCGCGTCAGAAACCTTTTTTTGGAGAATTCGAAAACCTTCCTATTTCAAACAGTTGAACTACATTCGATTTGTTCAAGATCTCCTATAATCAAGAGAGTTACTACCCTTCTATGAATCTATAAAACCAAAAAATCCTACAAAGAGAGTTTCAGGGAACCGAAATTTCAAAGTCAATTACTTCAACGTTCTAACACTTTTTAATAAATGGTAACTTATATTTGTTCTCAAACCTGCTCTAAATACTCAAAAAGTACATAATGAATCATCATATTTGGTTGTTGAATAATGCGAATTACAGCAACAAAAAGAGCGACGAGTGTTCATTTTTCTCTCTCGACCCGCAACGGTTTATATTTGACATGGCATGTAATCCGGTTCATACGCCACCGAAAACGAGAGTTTTCAATCTCATTTTTTGATTTCAAATTTCAACGGTTTCTCTGTCTGTGCATCTTTGAATTGCACACTCTATTGATCTGAAACTGGAATATGTAAATTTGAAATCTGAAATTAAAAAAAAATTAACCTGGAAATGCATGTGCACAAACCGGAAACGAAAATAATAAACAAGTAAAATGTGAGTTGTCGAAAAAAGGAATCACAATGAAATGTATGACATAATTCGTGAGCAAACGGGCAGTGCTTTTATAGTGTACCATTTGAAAGGAAATGTAACAAACAAGCAAGTACAGTAACCAACAGAATCTATTGTTCAGACTATTTCGAATGTTTAAACAGCATGTTGTGTTCGTTGGAGACGCCTTCCTGTCTGCTGACATAGTTTGGATCATAAAATCACTTGAATTGGGTGCATTTCAAATTGAAAAATGACGTGATTTTATGAAAAGCTAGGGAAAAAAGGTTGAAAAGTTGAAGAATTCTGATGTTTGCTGTTGGTTTCAGTTCGGTCTTTTGGCAAATAAACGAAAAAAAAGACTCCGTTAGTTCTTGAAGAATCCAAGTTTTTGAACTATTTTATGTTATGAGCAACTTCAGTTCTGCTAGGTTTGAACTCAGAAAACAAGCCTTCAGTTAAAAATTGGAAATTAATCTGAACAGCAAAAATAAATAAAGAAATCGTTGGTTGAAAATATGGCTGGAAATCCGACTGGATCATTTTCTCTCTCGAACGTTGTCCAGTATTTTTTCAGGGTCAACCCCAATTATCTTCCCGATTTCATCCACTATTCTGTGGACGGATATTGTTTTTATGTTCTTTTTTCGCCGAAATACATTTATACGTTTAGAAAAATTATTGTACTAATTGAACAGAAAATTGAAACTTTATTCAAGAACTATTGTCCTGTAGCCAAGTTATAGTCCTTGATGAACTTGTCATATTTGAGAAGGTTATCCGGAGTGAGAAGAGCACAGTACTTCTCTTTATACTTTTCCAAGAAGTAATTGAGCATGACACGATGAATATAGAGGTACTGAAGATCAGTCTGAATGGAATAGGCACGTTGATCACGAATACTCTTCACGAGATCTGGCATTGGTGGACATTGTTTATTTTCAGCAATTCTTTCTGAAAGAGAAAACAGTAAGGCAAGTTAACTCGATGTAAAAATACCAAGAATATACTCAATAGCAACAATAGTTCCAGTTCTTCCAATACCAGCTGAGCAGTGAACGACAATTGGCATTCTGGATCCACGAACAGCCGACAACAACTCCAGACTTGTGAGCTTACAAGGTGGAACTCCACGATCTGGCCATTCGCTCCAATGGAGATGACGGACGATCATTGTATTTCCACCAACGTAGATATGGAGAGTTGTTACTTGGATTTCACCGTCTCTTTCCATTGCCTTTGTTCCTGACACATTCTCAACAATGGCTCCTCCGTGGATAATTCTCTTTTCACCCATATTCAATGGCCAGTACTGAGCACATTTTAATTTTCCAGTCTCGATTGTTTTACACAACATCACAATCTGCTCAACGCGTTGTTGAATTACCATCCACCAGAAATCATCAACTGTATGATCCAATGGTCCTTGAGTACAAATGAAACGTTTATCTGGAACCATTGGACAACCGACGAAATTCGCATGAATGTAATCGTTTGGAGCTGGAGGCTTGGTGATTGGCACAATATTTTGATCTTGACAGGGAACATCAGCATAACTGGAACAAAAAAATGGATGCATTCATTTTAGAATTCATTATGAATATTTCTAAATTTGATAATTGTTCAACTGACCGATTTTTGCTCTCAGTGATATTAGCAGATTGATTTGCATTGAATGAATTCTGTGTCATATCAGCTCTCGTGTATTTCGCCATTTGACGAAACTCGTCACGAAGTCTCTCGACACCGTAATCCAATGCTCTCTGGACCCATTGACCAACAATCGGATGAGTTTGAATTGGCGGTTGCAGTGGTTGTGACGGAGCACCAGGAGCTGGAGCCATGACTGTAGATGTGAAATCCTCATCAACAGTTTTGCCTCCCTTGTCCTTCTTGGCTTTTCTTGAATGCTCAGTTTTAGTATTTCCACGTCTTCTTTCTTTCTTTGTCGTTTTCTTTTTGAAAATGTCAAGAACAGCTCCAGGCTTCATTTTCTTTTCTCACAGTTGAAATTGCTTCTTTTGCAAATCGTTTCGATAGCGAACTAATATTTCTCAACATTTTCATTTCTTTTATAGAGAACGTTTTTTCTTTTCGATTCAGAGCAAAGAAATCTGATCAAAAATGAGTTTAACAAAATGTCACGTAATTGTAAGGGAAGTATTGATATTCATCCCCCTAAACTCATGGGAAACTGTTCATACCTGGGAACTCAAAATTCATAAACTTCTAGATCCTAGAAAACTTCTAGATAAACTTCTAGAATTTGAATATGTTACATTGATTTCACTTTGTCGATTCGAAATCATAGAGTATGAAATACATTTATTAACATGTTGGTGACTTCAAATAAAAAAGTAATCACTTGGCAACAGATTCGACTACAAACATACTAACACGTAGTCTTTGTATTTATCCAGGGCAGTCCAAACTTTCAAAAGTTCAAAACTTGTTCATCAAACAGGGTATACCATTCCCGTAACTGCTAATTGGCTAGAAACGAAAAATAAAACAAAGAATTTGCCTTCATTTTCTAAAAATTGAAACTTTCCTTCACGTTTTTAGGCAGCAATCATTCAGAACATTCCCTAAATACACCACACTTGTTGATTGATTCTTCTTTGAACTTGTCTGAACAAAGAAGTATTTTTGTCTATTTATTTTTATCATTCCATTCTTTTCCGTGTTCAGCTGTTTAACCCACTCGGCTCTTCTCTCTATTGTTGTACTCTTGACCTACTCAAGGCATTTTTCACTTGGAAATTATTATCCTTTTCCTCCACCCACGTTTCCCCATTTTGTATCATTTGACAGAAAGTAAATGAAAGAAAGAAAGGAAAGAAAGTAAATGTCATTTGGAATTAGAGCTGAAAGGAAATCGAGAAATGCAAAATGACTGGGATTGAATTTTTGCAGATTAGAAGGAACTGAAAGTGAAATTACTTCCATTTTCTTTTCATTCTTCCGTATGATTCGTCGGCACAAAGTACACGGAAATGATGGAGAGATATCAAAAGATGATGATCCACTTGTTCCTATTTTCATGATGATTGTGTCCTTGGAAGAACCTCTTTGCCCTCTTTTCAAATAAAACAAACCAGGTCGTCATGAGGAGGCGTGGATTATCTCTTCATTCGATGAGGTTACAACGAGTCATAAGTAGTCAGACTCAATTCTATAAATGTTCTCTTTCCCCAAAAAGTGCATCACAAACTCTTAATTCCGGCTTGTGAGCTTTCAAACTAATTTGAATTCGTAACGAAATCATGTTTTATAGCCTACAATCTCTATCCTCTTTCGTCTGCAAAATGACTTTTGCACTATTCTATCTTTATAGAATCGTCTCTAGTTTTGTTTGTTTCTCATTTCATCTGCTTGACTAAAGATAAGCCTTTTCGATTCTTGGCAGAATATTCACCTGATTTGAAACTAATCTCTTCTTGCAAACCGGTTTTCTATCACCTTGTTTCCGGTGTTTTCGTTCATTCAAAGAACATTTTGTTTTTATTTCTCAAACTTTCAAAGTTTCTTTCATATGATTTAGTTGAGCATTTACATATTTTTACTAGATCGGGCCATTTTTGAAATCCTTTATGAATTCTTCTCAAAATTATTTTATTGCTCCAATCGTATACTAGTCCAATAACAATTTGAAAAGCTTGGAAACGTCATCAGTCTAGAAAACCATCGTTTTGCAAAAGAATGGATTCAATGTTTCGTATTTTTGTAGCCTAGTCGTTCTCCGAAAGCACGGTTTCCAGGCAGCCCGAAAACACTCGGAAACGGGATTTTCGTAGCATTTTCCGTCGAAATGTTGGAGACTTTACGTTTTTCATTTCTAGAGCTTCCTTGAATATCAGGCAAAATATTTTAAAAAACAATGTTTATCACTTTGAGTTTTGTTTACGACATCCGAACATCCGAATAACTTCAGCAAGTCTGGCCTCTCTACCAATCTACAAATACAACTAATATGCTTTCGACCGGTCATTTAGATCAGTTCAGAATACGGACCTACCGTAGTCTTTACACATTTCTCTTTGATTTTAAAAACTTCAAAACTGTTTTTTGGTTGATGACTCACACGTAAACAAGTCATGGCACTTTGAACCGAAATGGCAAGAGTAGAAAGTTCAAATATTCTGAACATTTTCCATGTGTTTGATCGTATGATCCTGCGATTTACTATCATGTGATTGATACCCAAACTATAAAAACTCAAAGGACTCTTTTTTGAAAAAATGTATTTTTCAATCCTCTGTGCCAGTTGGTTAGTGCATAATACGTATCACAGAATCAAAAAGTGATGAAATGTAAACAGAAAATCTTTTGTTATTCAACTCGACTATACTCTTGTTTTTATGATGACCTATAATTTCAATTTTCACTTCCTCTTTTATCAAAATGACCCATTCTTCGACCTCCCATCAAAACATCGTTCAATCAATTCTCAAAAGAAAAGAAGAAGACACATATTATCACTTATCTCTCTTTCTCTCTTCTCATTCTTCTCATCTTTTTCACCGGCTTTTTCATGTTACATGTGTCGAAATAAAACATTTTATCCTCTCTCTTCTATTATATTGCTCTCCCGTTCTTTCTCTCTATGTCTGCATCTCTTCATCATTTTATGCTCTCTCACTGCGCACTCCCATAGTCTGCTGTCGAGAAAAAAACGAAGAGAAAACCGAAAAAAAAAACAGCAGCAACGGTGAGAGGAAGAAGAAGGGGAAGAAAAGAAGAAGAAGAAGAAGAAGAAGAAGAAGAAGAAGAAGAAGATGAAGAAGAAGATGAAGAAGAAAAAGAAGAAGAAGAAGAAGAAGAAGAAGAAGAAGAAGAAGAAAGGCATGTTATAGTTGAGTCGAGCCTCTTCGTCTCAACGTCTGCGCCTCATTGGCGCCCCCGTCTGGCCCATAACCCCCTCCCTTCGTGTCTTTTTTGTGTCGCTCACTTCTCGTCAACTCTCTTCCATTCCAATCCATTCCGTTTTCGTCTTCTGCTTCTTCTTCTTCTTCTTCATCTTTTTGTGCTCTTCGATTATTTCCTTCTTTTCTCTATTCATTTTTCTTTTCCATCATCATTTTCATCAATTCTCTTTCTTTTATTTTCTTACTCTAAGCATTCTAAAACTTTCATTTATCTTGAATAGGAATCAAGTCAAGGTTTGGGTTTTCTAGCAGAAAAAAAGATAACTTCCTTGAGACGGATGAGATACATAGATACATGCCCCTCCCCATTCTTTGCTCTATTTTACACTGGCCCTTCTTCTTCTTTTTTTGTGTTTCTGCACAATCTGCTTCCTTGTTCTATTTGTTGGTCGGGGCTCTCCTCTTCTGTTTTTATTGGTTTTTCTTTTCTTTTTTTCTTCATCCAAAAAGTTTCTAGAGTGAACTTTTCTCATTGCAATTCCCTATAGAATACATTATAGTTGAGGTTATAAAACTTTCATGAATAGAAGTCTGAGGGGAATGTAGAGGTGTGAAAAACCATTGTTATGAGAATTCGAATAGACCAGACTAGGATGGTAATCAAACATCAAACTGTGCTGCTATTGCATATCATATCAAAAAGAACATGCAAACTTTAATTAAAGGGCAACGAGATAAATTCATGACTACGGTAGACTAAAAGTAACTTCCTTCTAGATATAGGTCGATCAACAAAATCTGGAATCCGTATAATTATTCAATGAGAGTTTACAAATTTCAAAGATGGAGGATTGAAAATTGATACATTGAACAGTTTCAGCAATCCGTCATGTTCAAGTTAATCTACCGTAACCAATATCACCCAAAAAATATTTTTTTGAAAACACTTGCAAAAAGAAGTTTTAGATGAGAATAATCCGATATGAAGTTGGATTATTCACACTTCTGACTTCTAAAACTTCTAAAAACTTCTCATCCAAAGAGAAATCTCAAAAACTTGCAAATCACTATTTTCACTTCATCTAGTTTTAATCATGAACAGACATGGACTATGTCTAGATTGGAAAATGTCACATTTCATGCACTCAGGTTCAAAAGGTTCAGCTCAATCGCTTTACCAAGTCCTTCAAACTTCTTCTCTTTCTTTTTCCCCCAATTCTAGATAGAAGTTGAGAAGCTTGAATAAAATTCAAATCAATACAGTAGTTTATGTTGTTGTATCTGTTGCTCTTCTAATAGGAAAGTCAGAATATTATTTCAAAAAAGAAAACGTCACCCGACACATACCTAATACTACTAACTGTCGTAATTCAGACATCATGAAAAACTTTGAGAATATCTCACTTCCTGGTTTGCATACATTCGGAAATATCAATTTCCGTAGGAGATAATTGGAAAAAAAAGTGACGAAAACGTTGTTGTAAAGGTCATTGAAAGTCTGAAAATGCCCAAAAAAGAACGAAATTCGAGCTTTCCCACGATACTTTCCGGAGTCTGCAGGAAGGTCAGAACACACATACACGTTCAGAACAGAACACATTCTCAAATTGTTAGTGATCAACGAGAGAAAGTGTGCGTTTGTGTGTGTGTGTGGCCTTGCCGGCTTGCTTTTAAAACAAATACAAACCGCATTTGTGATGGCTTGGTGCTCGCGCTGATCTTCAAGGGGTCCTCATTCCTTTTGGAATGCGCACATATGGACCGACGTAGTTTGTGTCTCAGTGTCATCTGCAATTTCGAAGATTTAATCCTCAAAAAAACTGAGAAGCCATTTTCGTATCTCCCACTCTACCTTCCTTATCCATCTCCTTCTTCTTTTTCTGCTAGTCACCTGTTTTTGCAGGATCTTCTTATTGCGTCAAACGAGCGCCCACTCGATGCCTATTTTATCTACTTTCTTTATCCGGATTATCGATAAAAGTACATTCACAATTTCCGATGACTATTACATTATCCAGTTCCCGAATCCCTTCTCTAGTTCCTTACTTTTTTCATTTTGAACCATCTTACCAGCCAACAATCTGGCTATAAGAAAACGGAAATTGTTAGTTCGGCTAGACAGTAAGTAGAAGCTGTCTGGCAAAACAAGTTGATATAACGGAAAATTGTTTTATGGTTATTAGAACAAGGAAGAAGATATACTATTCCGTGTTATCTTAAAGTTTAAGTCTGCTTCTTCTCGTGATATTCTCTCATATTGTGTTCTAATCAAGTGTGTTTTGTGCTTGAGTTATCTCGAAACTTTCTGAGCATTCAATCAGAACAATTGGTTTATTAGAACTTCTTACAGTAAGAACTAATTGCCTCACGCACATCTGGAAGTTTTCTGATAGCGAGAGAGTACTATAGGAATACGGAGAAGATGAAAACTAAGTCAGCCGACGAAACTCCTAAATTCAAAAACTCCCTTGCATAGTCTATCTGTATCTGATTTTTCCTAAATATAAGACTTGTTGACTCACTCAACTATATAGCTTGAACATATATCTCAGAGTAAATCTTTTCATACTTTCCGGATTAAGTTCAGGCTTCATTCTAGTTAGATCTGTGTTCTTCTAATCCCATACTTATTACACAAAACACAGCCGGATATTAATTCACTCTTTAATTCTGAACTTTGTGAACAAGAAGACGTGACTAAACGTGATGAATCCCTTGTAGGTCATCACAAATTCTTTTGAGGAGTCGTGTGTTTTGTTGAGGAAGCATGCACGTTGTTCTTGGAAAACCCACAAAGAAAGCTATCTCAGTTTTTCAGAGAAATCAATTAACTACAAACTTCACCTACATTTTATTTAAGTAGCGTGAAACGTGGTTTAGTTTCATTTCACGTCGAATAAGATTTCAAAATTCTCCGAATAGCATTTTTCCTTTCTTTGATTTTCATGGCTTCGGACTTCTCTTGCAACTCGTTTTATTCCTTTTTTCTCTTTTTTTTTCTCTTCTCTCCATTTCCAGAAGCTCTCACTACTCAGCTTCTTCGTGTCGGCTCGCTCGATCGCACGAAAAAAAAAAGCTCTCTATCTGCCCCTCTTTTCATTCTCATCGTCATTCATACTAATGTGTGTATACGTGACAAATTGGATGAATGAATGAGCAAATGAATGCTCTTTTTCCGCGCAAAAAAGACCTCGATTCGTCTTCATTTTCGGTCACTTATTATGAGAAGGTGTTCTTTCAATGTGAAAAAGGACACACACACCGCCCACCGAAACATCCCACGAATTTGCGGAAAATGAGAGGAAAAGAAACATGGGGAGAAGAAGAAGCCGCGAACCGACCACGCCCTTTTGACAATAGGACACTTGTTTCTCATTCATCCTGCGTCTCATTGAGTCATCTCAATACTCTTCATACTCTATACTTTCACACAATCTTCATTTAATTCATGGAATCCATAAAATCATTAAACAACATTTTTAATTTCAGTGGAAACTAGAAGAAAATCAAAGGTAAAAAGAGGAAGAAAGTAGTAGAAGAAGACGTTCGTATCATGTAAAATGGCGCCACAATGAGCGGCCGCATCAGCAATCGAAGCGTCGTTGTCGGCGTACGAGACGCCGCGGCCGGAGGAGGATCCACTGATGATAAGGACAATCCAAATGAGTTCGATGCGCTTTATGCCGATAGTCAGGTGAGTTCTTTTTTCAGATAATGTGGTAATAACAGAAATTATGAATTCTTTGGTTTATACCTCGGTTCTTAAGTTACCGTAACCCAACATGTGGGTACAATCAGACTCCATTTATTGACTCTCTGAATAAAACAGGAAATGTTTTTGAACCAAAGGATTACTGTAGAATATTCTGTTTTAGTTTTCCAAATTTCTCATAAGAAATATTAATCGTAGATTGCTTTTCTACCGTAATCCTAAAGAAGTGCTTAACAATGCTCCACTAAACGACCGTAACCCTGAAATTATTATTCTGTGAATTGCTTTCAATTGAAAAGTCTTGTAACCAAAATATGGTTGTTTACAATTCAGGAATGGCGTGACATAAAAACAAATCTATTTCGAAAATAGAATGTAGCAGAGGTCATGATTCATATTCAGTATTACAGAAATGTCGAGAAGTCTTTTTTCCAGTTTTAGCTTCAGTTTTCCCATTTCTCTTTTAAAAAGTTTTGATTGGTTTTCGAATTTGAAGCGGAAGTATTTTTTGGAAAAGTGAACACTTTGAGGAGTCGTTAGATTTTATGACATCGTTTTTTCTGCTACTTTTTCTCCGCGTTTTTCGTTTTCTTTTGGTTTTAAAATGGATCTATGGAAGTTTTGAACTCGACTTGATTTCAAGACAATTAGTAAAGTGTCTATAGTAATCATGAATCTTGAGGATCCAACTGAATGATGAAAAGTTCTTCACCTCCCATTTCATATAAAGAATGGCAAGTAATAAAATCTTATGCCACTTTTTTTGATCGAGCGCACTTTACACAATGCCAAAGCTTCGAAGCAGACAAAAAACGATAGCGAGCAGTCAGTGGGACTCCGCGACGACTCTTGTGCTTTTTCATGAATGCATTCCGTTTTTTTCTGTACAAAAAGACGTAGAGTTGATAATTTGTGAATAGGAAAGCAAAGTAAAAAAAGAGATGAACCAGGGCGATGTAGTAGAAAAAGCTTCATCTTCGCCATCTTTTGAACTCTCTCTTTTCTTCTTACTTTTTGAATTCTTTGTTTCAGCTCACTTCCTAAAATAGTTGTTATCTAAATAACGTATATAATGAGGAATAAAAGGAAAGTTCACATTTCATCCAGTCTCCTCATACATCCCTTCTAATTAGACCCGGAGTTTGTGCTCCAATGCTCTTCTCTTGCTCCATCACACCACCATCATTATGTGTCTAATGACTAGGCTTTACGATTATTTGATATCCACGAAGTGTTATCTAGTTTACTAGAAACATTCCACCTGCACAGACAAAAATAATCAAAAGGTGGGGCAGTAACTGATGAAGAATTGGAAAAAATATCTAAATTGATTTATTTGTTTAATCAAATGTGGACACACTTTTCGCAACATTGAAAGCATAAGTTTGTGACTAATCCGATTTCTTCAATAGTTCTCAATCAAAAATTTCCCAAACCTAATAAAAATATTAATAAAGAAATAGCAAATTCGTTATTAACAAGATGCATAGACTTATGAAATGTACGCGAATTCATAAATGAGTATAAAGATGATGTTGATCTATCACAAAGGTTACTGTAGATACTATAACTATCTTTCTTAAGAAAGAAAATCTGAAGAACGTTCATTTTTCTGACGGCTTCCTTTTTGATGTTCTATTCTCTGCTCAATAAGCAATCTAAATCCTTCGGAAGAATCAAAAGCCAACCGTAACAACAAAAAATGTTATGTTCGAAATGAAACAACCATGTCTCTTTTCTTTCATCTTTTTCCATTTTACACTATGTCATGCAGATTGTTAAGCCGACTTAAAAATGTCATCCTGAATTTTTTATACAAAAAACGAATTAACATCCCAATGGTTTCAGAACAGTTCGGCGCCGAACACATCACCAATTCTCATCGGAAACCTTGAAATGAGGTGTAAACGGTAAGAAAATTCCCTGAACACTTTTGGAAAAGTTATTTCATTTGTTTCAGATTTCGTCTGAATCTTTCGATGAAACACCGTATCCGATGGGTGATATTCGTGCTGACGTGGCTGCAACTCGGTAGTGTCATGAATTGTGTCGACGTCTTCTCATTTTCAATGGTATATATGGAGAAGAATTCCACAATTGCTGAAGAAGCAGGTCGAGAAAATGTGAGTTCTCAGTTTTCTTCTTAACAACGATCGCCCCCGGTTGTCGTCACGAGACCAACAAAATAGAGATATCAGAAAAAAAAATGAAGGAGAGGAAGACAAATGGACCACAAAAAAAGAAATGATGAATTGAAATCGGGCAGAGTCTTTTGGTAGAGAATGACAGCTGCTCACGGGGGCAAAAGTTCTGCAGATGAAACAGAAAAGAGGTCAAATCAGATCAAAAGCTATTCTTAGATAGGTCAAAAATGTAATCAGTGCTCACCACAGAAGTATCAACAACCTAGTTTCTTAATTGACAAAAAATATGCTTCTTTGCTGACTATGGCATACCAAAAAAAAGTCCAGATGGATTTTAAACTATCCAATTTTCAGATCTACATATACTCGTTGGAAGAGAAATCAAGCCTAATATCAGCAATGGCAATTGGTTCTCTCATTGGAATGTATCCACAGAATACGCTGATGCAGAAATACGGTCCTCGTATGGTTTTGACGGCTGCCAGCTTTCTTTGTGCATTCGTCACGATGTGCTTGCCATGGGCTCTCGACACTCATTACCACGTGGCACTTGTCTTCAGGATACTACAAGGCATTCTATATTCTGCTGATTTTGGAGTCGTAGGATACGTTGTTTCCAAGTGGTCGCCAATCAAAGAAGTCGGAATGTCTCTGGCTGCTTTGAGTGGTTTCACTGCTGCCAGGGCAGTCATTCAGTTACCACTTGCTGGATGGGTAAGTGACAATCATAAGTATTGATAATCGATATTCTTCTTGTTTAGACTACATCAAACAACGGTTGGAGACCCATTTACTATATTCTGTCAGTTATTCTCATGATATCCTCTGCCATCTGGTTCTGTTTCTATCGAGATGATCCAGAAGACCATTTCTTGATTACCCACAAAGAAGTTCAACATATTGGGGGAGGAACACGAAACAAGAAAGATAAAAAGACACCATACAGAGAAGTTCTTATGGAAAAGTCCGTTTGGGCTGTTTGGTTTGCCGGGTTTGCCGACATCTTCGCTAGTTTTGTGTTTCTTGTATATGGTGCACAGTATTATCAATACCTTGGAATGGATATACAAGTAATAATTCAGAATTTAAAATGACAGTATCGAATTGAAATAATATAATTTGCAGGCAAATGCATGGCTTAATTCAATGAAAGGTTATTTCTTCATCGGTGTCCGAGTTGTTGCCGGTATCGCCTCCGATCGCATCCAGTTTTTGCCGGAGACATCAAAATTGCGGTTATTCAACACGATCTCATTGCAAATACCTGCGTTTTTCTTACTTCTCGTTGTATTGTTGCCCCGTGAACACCCATATCTACATGTCATCTGCATCACATTCTATCAGGCATCATTCGGGTTTAACTGTGGAGGATTCTACAAGGGCGCCGCGTTGATATCAAGGTAGTAATTGGGAGATTTAAAACTGAATCAGTTTATTAATTTACAGACAATTCTCATACTTTGTTATCGGGTACATTCAACTGTTCAAATCGTTAGCCACTCTCCTTGAACCTGTTCTTTTTTCGTTACTTGTTCTTCCGGGAAGTGAGGACGGTAAGTGGAAACAGATTGTTTCCCGAATTTCTAAATCCTTCTTTTTTAGATGAACTCTCATGGACTAGCTACTTCCTGATTCACGCTTTGACGTTGACCGTCGCCAACACAGTCTATGTGATCTTCGCTCGTTCAGAACCTGCCGATTTCGTCCTGAACTCGGAGTTAGAGCTCAGCAAACCTCAGCTTGCCTGCGAAACATCGAGCACTTAACTAATTAATAAATTATTCATATCGTTCAACAATTTGAGAAATTATCTTCTTAATCGGGAATAGCCACATTATAGATCTCGAACAAATTCAATGAATTCTATTCATCCGGGGTTGAAATGATTTCACATTGCCATCGATAATAAACATTTTTCCTCGAACAACTATCTTGAATTCCGATATTAACGAAAAAATGAAATTTCATAGCTAATCCGAGAATTCCAGCGTGTCGAAGGCGGACACATAGGTAGGTCGAACATCAGAAATATCAGAACTGGGTACTGCGGGTACTTTTCTGAATCGTCTTGGCTTCCTAAAGGTCAAAAATGCAACGAGGAGCGTTCATAAGACATCATTCTAAAGTGGTCGGAATGGATATTTCATGCTAGTTCCGAAATTGATAGGCCGAGTCACAAAATTTTAATTCCCGACATAGGGCCCCATCAAAATAAGCAAACCGTTCCAAAATTCAACGGTGCGGGAACATTCTAGATCCTAAACAATGTTCAAAGGATATCTTGGTCCAGCCCAACACTCATATTGTCCCTATCATGCGCAGGTCACTTACAGGGTAACGGCCCTCTGGGAAGATCCGCCCACTTCGATCCCACCTCGCCGCCATTGAAATTTCTGCATGCTTCCATTCTCCAGCTATGAAAATCCCCCGGTAGAAGCTACCCGGTTAGGTTACTTTCGTAGGCTAAATTAGCCACCACGGTGATTTTGTGAGGTTGCCGATGCTTTTTGTTTGCGGATGAATCTCGCTTGAATCGAACATTTTCTAGTGACTTATGTAGGGAACTTAGCAGATATATGTCGTGACCAAAACCAATAAATTGGTACCAATTAATTTTTATGTTTCGGTTTGAAATATCAATATTTTTTGTTGGTTTTTGAAGACCAATCTAAAAAATTCAAATTGTTTTTGAGCACCAATGATTCGGTTCGAACTATCTTTTGGATATTTCAAGAAGTGAGCAAGACAAATGACTATTCGGTAATGATAGAGTCGAAAAAAAAGAACCATGGCCAAAATGAAGTTTGCCCTGTTTCTGAAGTTTTTTTTGGTTAACAATGTTTGAAGGTAACACCCCTGTATCAATCACTGCGTGCGAATCTTTTTTGGAGGTTTTCTTCCTGAAAAACAGGGCAACTGAAACTAGTGATTAAGTCTACACCAACCTCCAAATTAGTGTTGGTCACCAATGCCAATTTGGAAATTGACGTAGGTCACCTATTTTAACAACCCTAGAAGCTTGACATGATGCTAATCTGATGATTGCATCTCAGATTGAAGGAATGTCTATTCTACGAATACCAACTCTGATATAAAGTTGCTACAAATATTCCGATGTTGATGTTTTCAAATAAGTGGTTGCATTATCAAGGATATAACAGTTCAAGAATTACACCTTCGAAAAGAATAATTGTTCAATAACACTTTGAATTTTTCGAACCCATAAAGTTTAAAAAACAAGGATCTTGAAAGATAAAGTCCGAAACCCGAGAAAATTGTCAAAGCACAGAATCCAGTTTTTTTTTCACTCAGAGCGCGTCACTAAACTTGCTGATCATGATTGGAGTTTCGAAATCGAGTAGTCTCGCAAGCACAAGAAAACGACCTGTCTATTTCTTAATATCATTACTATTATCAATCCTTCATTCGGGGTTAGGTGGTAGGTCACGTTCTTTTTGTTCCTGTTCATATGGAGTGGTTATACTTCGTTAAAGAAGATCATTTTAGGGTTGACACCATGCTAAACACGCAGTCGAATATTTGCTCCTTAACGTCTAAAACATAATTAAAACCTCTGGGAAAGATTCATTGTAACGCTTTTGTTTAGTATTCACCAAAAATTTATGATCAAACGGAGGGATGCGCTACAATTTAGATCGTAATGCGAAGTTCAGAGATCAGCACACTTAAGGCTGAAACTAATCTTCAGAACCAATAAATATTGTTGTGATAGGGATAAAAGGAAAAAGGTCAGCTTTATAGAATGGCAATAAATCAATATGAAATCGTACTTAGTTTCCAGATTCCTGGTTTCCCTCCGCTTCTTGATCGTCACCTCCAACATCAGAAGTCCAGAGAGTGAGATTGTCACGTAGAAGTTGCATGATCAAGGTTGAATCCTTGTATGAGTCCTCGTTCAAAGTGTCGAGCTCAGCAATGGCATCGTCGAAGGCTTGCTTGGGCGAGCTGGCAAGCGTGTTCCGGAGTGTTCAAAATCTCGTAGTAGAAGACGGAGAAATTGAGAGCAAGTCCGAGACGGATTGGATGAGTTGGTTGCATCTTTTCCTTGGCGATATCAAGGGCCTCCTGCATTCACGATAATTCAGATTATTACTTGGTTCATTCTTTACCTGGTAGGCCTTCTGGGACTTCTCGACGACGGCAGCGCGGTCTTCAGAAGCAACCTCAGCGAGGTATCTGTAGTAATCTCCCTTCATCTTGAGATAGAAGACCTTGGACTCGGCAGCTCCGGCTTTGACGATGAGGAACTCGTCGAGAAGCTTGAGCACATCTTGGCAGATGTCGTTGAGTTCTTGCTCGACCTGGAATAAACAATTATGAATTAGAGATCGATGATTAGAATCTTGTTTACCTTGATGCGGTACTCCTTGGCGAGGAGCTGTTTTTTCTCAGATCCCTCGGTCTTTTGCTCGATGGAAGAGATGACTCTCCACGATGAACGACGAGCTCCAACAACGTTCTTGTAAGCAACAGAGAGCAAATTGCGCTCTTCGTTTGACAGCTCCTGACCTTGTTCGGTGACCTTCTTCATGGCAGCAGCCATGTCGTCGTATCTCTCGGCTTGCTCAGCGAGCTTGGCGCGTTGAACCAACTCTTCCACGGTGTCGGTCATTTTTATGAGCAAGTCTTCTAAAAAATAATCAACATTCATACAAAAGTTTGAGTTAGTAACAAAAAAATCAAAGAAAAAATGCGATCCCAGCGAGAGAAACGAAATGCCCTAGAACATTCGAAACGACCCTCTCGTCGTTTGAAAGTGTGAAGAAAAATCGATGGACGGCAGTGCCTGGCTAGTGAGTGAGCGCGTGCCGCGGCCGTCGCATGACAACAACTAAAGTGGGCATCGCACACTCACTCAATTTGTCTGTCTCTCTCTTTTTCCACACTTATGCGCGTGCCACTCATAGAAGGCATTGTCTAAAAAATTTCAGATTTTGGGGCATGTTGATAAGAAAAGACGGGGTCTCGACAGAGGGATGACAGCAGAGGCAACGGCCACAGCGAGCGCACTAATCTCCCGAGCACGTTACACAAAACTGAGCGGAGGTTTCGAGAAACGTCTGAGGAACCACTCGAATAATCAAAAGTCCGAGAATCAGAATTCGAATGAGGCCACCAGACGCCTGCCCAAACCACAATGAGCGGGTAGAAATAAAATGTATTCCGGCAAAATATCAGAACCGAAATCAGCGTTGCCTTGCGAAAACGAATAAGAAGACTGGGGAAACTGACTCAGACAAGCAAAGATGTGATGAAATAGGCAAAAACAATGAAATTCTAGAAAATTTCTGTGAAATTCGCGCCGATTCGAATGTGTTTTTCGCGGGGCCGCGACGTTCGCGGCGCGATATTTTCACTTCAAAATAACATGCGCCTTTAATCTTTGGAGGCGGCCGCCAGTGAAATAAATGCCAGAGGAGGAATGTGAAAATGGAGAACACTAATCGGTTGGTTTATCAGTTTTTGCCGACAACGCTCAAAGTATCAATGCAATGGAAAATTGAAATTTAGAGCGACAATTTTGTTTGTGAAAGCAGGGAAAAATAATTGACGAAACAAAGTAGTTCATGGATTACTGTACATCAAATCAAAATGATTCAACAGTCTTTTGAAACAGTTTTTTAAAATCTGATTCTGCATTTCCAAGTGTTCAAATATTCCGAAAATTTTAAGGTATCTAACATTTAGGGTACCATAACCACGATCAGTCTGGAAATGAGAGTATGATTAATGATTGAATTCTCATAAACGTATTTTAAAAAATAGGGCAAAGTTTATTCTTTATGTCACATCCAAAGTTACTATAGAATGGAAAAACGCAAAAAATGCCGTCCAAAGTGATCCACGGGCTCGCGAAGTGTCCCCCTCGCAAAAAACTTGACTGAAATTTTAGAAAGTGCGCTCCGCCGTACATTTTTCCAAAATCTTTCGAAAATTCATTTTTTAGTGTTTTTCAAGTCGATTATAGTGTAGAAGTGCAAAAAGTGAAAGAAAAATTCAAAATCGACTTGAAAGTTGGCAGGAACGTGGCAAAACTCCCTCAAAAACATAAAAAACTAGTGAGAAGCCTCCGTAAATCGACAAGCCCCGCCCCCGTGGGCGGAGCTTAACTTTCGCGGGCGTTTGAAAAAATTCAATCTAGGGGGACACTTTCTGAACACGTGGTGATCCTGTAGTTTTTTCTGAACTCGCGTAACATGTATTTTATGAATGGAAAATGCGCAAATTTCAAGATAAATTTTCAACCTCGTTAATGATATGTTTTGACGTCAGATTAATGCGCTGACGTAATATGCTTTCCTCACAATAGCAAAGAACAGTTAGAGAGCCGGTGAAAAACATTGTGCCAGGGAGATGAGTCATTGCAAATGACATTACCTGGAAGCTCATACTTCATGGTATCAAACAAATGACAACTGTTGCAACAGTCAAGCGTTTCGACTGATCTGGATTACACGAAGAGTTTATGGATATGCCATCCCTCGAAAACACATTTGTCTCTAGTAGCTGTTGGAGTCCGTCTTCAAAACAACGAAGAGGGAGCAACTGTACAACTCGATTTTCTGACTGTGCAAAATGAAAACAAGAGGCATACAATATTTAACTTTTGCTGTGCGTTTTGTTGTATAAAAAAGAGATGAACATCGAAGCGAGGGAACAAGGGAAAGAGCGAAATATACACATTTCGATTTTTTACTGTTTTCTGTAGCTACGAAACTCAAAATGCTCTGCTACTATAAGAAACTCTATTCGATGCCAAGCTTTAGTTTTCCCATGGAAGTAGGAAACTTCATTTTCTCTTTTTTTTTCTTCATTGCCGTCATTCTCTAGTTGTGATCAGGTGCTCTGTTATTTTTCAGGTTACTCAATAAAACACCTTTATTTTCATCGCATTTCTTTTCTGGTAGTCATAGGAACTAGCAAAAGAATCACTAGAATTGGATCTCTGCATTAGATTCTGAAATATTATTTCCTATCACCTGATGCGCACTAAAAAATAATTGTTATTCATACTCACTTTACGAAACGAGCAGAAAACAAGAAAGATTGTGGTGAGTCTGGTGACAGAATATGAACAAGCTTTGGAAAACTTATAATGTCTGGAACGATACCAAAGGGTACTCTTATCATTTTTGAGAGATCTATGGTAGTATTAAACAACATTTATATGTGTCTTAGAACAAGGAATGAAAATCAGAAATACTAAAGAAAAAAAAGAAGAGAAGTTCGTTGGAGTGTAAGAGAAACCTTAGTAATTGTAGAGTTTCATGGATATATGAGCAAGCTTTGCAGCCTGGATTCGTACTAGAGCTTACTCTTCTGGAACAATGACTGCTGCTAGAATCTTAATTTCTCGTCTTTCGAAAATACATAAGTCAGAAAAAAGCGTATTTATCAATGATCAGGGAGACATATTCGAAATAGAACTTCAACTGAACATTCCACGTGTTTGAGCAATTAATGAAATCGTTTCAAAGTTTACTTGAAAGCTTATTACATGTGCCAATGTCATTAGTGGAAACAATCTGAGAACGTTTGAACAAACTAAATACGTACAAAATATTTGAAATTGAGTTATTAAATATACTCTTCAGTAGAGTTCTTTTGAAATCGAGTGATATCATGTTTATAATGAAAGTTGCATTTTCTTCAATCTGTTTATCTTGTTGAATATGATCTATTCCCACAGAACTGACATTCGAAGATTAGAAACAATTCAAATTATAACTGCAAAACCTTTTCCTTTTATCATTTGAATAATTCCTTTTGTGGGCAACTCAGAATTTTAAAAATGTTTTTTAAAGGCGTAGTAAGGCTTTGTACAATAATTTCTGTAATTGTAGTAGTCATGGGTATATATCAGAATTTCATAATTGAGAGATTCTGAAAATC
>GL380399.1:0-22079 GCA_000143925.2 Caenorhabditis brenneri
AACCTATGTGAGAAAAAAAATTTTCTTGTAAGGAAACAGACATCGAAACAGTTCGAAAAAATCTAGAAAAAGTTATGCTTTCTATGAAACAGAGAAGTTAGCCAAATCAATTATGACAATTGTTCAACCGTTAACAAGTGAAATACAATCATTTTTAAAATTTTTTCGCTATTTATCATTAGTTTCTGCCATTTCTAAGTTTTGACTGTCTCACAATCTCCACACAATCCACCACAGCAGTTTGATTTGGCTTTGAAGTAGTTGTTCTAGTACTTTGCTCATTTTCTAACTCTTTGTGTTTCCCGTAGAGTTTTATTTGAAGGACTACATTTGCTGATTCGCAAAAAAATCATGTTTCATCGTCTTAACAAGTTCTAAGGTACTGCTGTCACACTAGTTAGTTTAGAGTAGGCTTTCCGGCAACACAAAAGAGTCAGAGTTAGATTAGGAACATTAATTCAACCGAAGTTTTCCGATAGCAAAGCGGAATTTCCCAAAGAATAATGTTATATTTGTTAGCAAGAATAGTTATAATTTATAACTTATAAAGTGTTTTTCAGTGCGATTTTCTTCGAACTTCAATTGTTTCGATCGTAACACCTCCCCTTTTCCTACTTTAGCACCACTACTCGAAACAGATTAGATTAGAAAGTGTGAATCGTTGGTTTGTTTTCCTAAGATTTGCTTTCTTCGGAAAAAACGATGGCACAATTGAACACTCCAAATCTCTATACTGTAAAGATGAAATTGCAGAACAGTCGTTCAGCTATAGCTTTCATTCAATAGTATATTGAAAGTTACTGTTTCTTATTCACGTATTATTTTTGGGAAAGGCTGTTAATACAGTAGGTGGAACGTTTTTTGCTTGCTTTTTTTTCCGAAGGCTAAATCAAGTTATGCTGTGAGATCCAAAATTCTCTTCAAAATCAGTTCATGTAGCAAAACGTGAAGTGACAGTTTCAGGTAAAAAATTAATTGAGATGATTGAACTACTCAATGATTAATTCTATACTATATACGTGTTAAAACTTCTGATCATCCATTTATCGCCCCCCTCACGTTGGATTTTTCTGCTTCATATCCAAATATTATTTTCGGTCACACCTTACATCTTACTCAATAGTTGATTTCTATGATTTCTCCTCTAGTGGAGTTCTGAAGAAGCAAACGCCCCTTTAATCCAATTTTTTTATTCACTGTATGAAACTGAAGATTTCTGATACCTAATTAAGCCAACCCTTTGGAATATGAGCTCGCTTAGGTTGGTGACTGTAGGTTTGATTTTTGTCGGTGTAGTGAGAGCAACTATTTTGTTGAACAAAATATATTACGATCGGTGCAAAACTCATAAATATTCCAGTTTCCAAGAAAAAGTGTAGTTGATAAATGCAATCACTTGATGGTTTTTTTGTCACATACTTTTTCTCAGCGATACAATTTCTTAACTGCATTTTCGAATTAACACGGTCTCAAAGACTCTGAAATATTGAATTCAATATTAGCATATTGAAGTTATGATCTTGTACTCAACTTCATTGGAACATAAATAACTATTTCGCCAATTGAGACTACTGTTTATTGATTGTTAATAGACCATTATATCAACATTACGAAACTGCACCTTTTGACTTGAATCAGTAATATTGCTCAGAATAACTATTTAAATTGAGTTCTTCCCAGCATCTATGAACCAATTTTGAGATGGGGAAACAGAGTTATGGTTTTTTTTAAAAGAAAACCCTACAAATACCCGGAAATAATACAGAATTCAAAGGTTCAAGTCACAAAGGCGCTCCCGAGTGGTGTAATCGCAGTAAAGAAATATAAATGACATCAATGGAACACGAAAGTTTCAAAAGTTTTTCAGCGATACATTTTCTTGGATGTTTCTTCTAACTAACACGGTTTCGAAGACTGAGTAAAGACGCATACATCGGCCATTTCGTGTACTCCAGCACGTAAAAATTTTTTGCGAAGCTAGTGCGTAGAAAAATTTCAGCCCGAAGGGCGAAAATTTTTTTTTGTTGTCATCAATCATTAAAAAAAAATACATTTTTTGCTTCAAAACCTCGAAAAACAACGTAATTAAAAACTAGGTACCGTACTCCGCAAAAATTTACAATCTTACTGTAGATATCAGCAATTATTGCTAACATGTCAATTTTACTGCGATGACGCGATAATTTCCTGTAACAATTGTTGTCAAAAAATGAAAAAGCATTAAAAAACATATGAAATCGGTGTACGTGCTGGGATTTTTGTTTTAAGCCGTCGCGATTGAAGTGTGGAGGTAAATTCGTGAAAAAATCGATTATTTTTTCACGGAGTGACGAGCGAAATCGGTGCACGTACACTATGTTAAAGAGGTACACAACTTTACGTAGATATGAATCGTTTTTTTGCCGATCGAAAAAGATTTCGTTTTCGCAGAGAAAAATGCATGTGTACTTTTGCACTGCTCCACGTTTTCAATGTACTGCAAGTACACATCGAAATCGCAGCACGTACGCTGAAATTCCAGCACGTAAACTATACTCATTCGAAAGAAAAACGAATTTTATCGACAGAAAAAAATTTTGAGCTCAATCGGTTCAGCGGTTCTCGAGAAAAAATCATCGGAATTCACTGAAAAATCGATAATTTTTACAGTGTGCGCGCGCTGCCTGCGGCGCCTCTCCCCCTCTTTCAACTACAGTAGTCTCTTTATATATATTTTAGAGGCATAAACGAATGATGCGCGAGTAGCGCAGTGGTGAAGAAGCTCTCCTACCAAACTGCAGCACCCGAGTTCTAGGAAGTTTGGGTTCTTTTTTTTTTTTGGACGCTAGCACGTAACTTTTTGCTGAAACCTAGCACGTAAAATTTTTTTGAAAGGGGGTACGCAAAATTGGCCGATGTATGTAAAGACGGTAAAAAAAATATTGAATTCAATAGTGGCATATTGAGGTTATCACAACTGATCCGTCAATGCAAATAATTGTTCATGAATTTTTAATGAACTATTAGGTCAACAATACAAAACTTTGGGTTCCGACCTGAATCAGTAACGTTGCTCACAATAGAAATTTGAACGTTCTCTCCAGGATCTATGAACCAACTTTGGAGATGGGAGAAAAATAGTTGTGTTTTTGAAAGTAAAACACAATTCATATGTTCGATCCAGAAATTGCAATTGGAATTATGTTATCAATAGGAAATTTAAAAAATGACATCAATGGAACACGAAACTTTTTGGAAATACCTTATATGTACAACCTGAATTCTTCAGTGTTTTATCGCTTCGAGAAACACCAGTTTTCCGAATAACCTAGATGATTATTGTTAAGGACGCCGAAAAACCAATTATCTAGTCTGCATTCACTGTTTCAAATGCTCAGTAAATTCACTAAAATGGTTATTTAGATGGTGTCGTGTAACTAAGATAATCGTCATGTATTCGACTTTGTCCGAACACACTTAACTTTTGTCACTATTTAAAACCGTCAACTTTTTTGTTTTTTACATTCCGAAACAGTAAATCTAGAAAATTCCCCCGTATCAAGTTGGATTAAGGCGCTACAGTTTCTTCATACTGGATCAAGTTCATTCAAACTAAACATGATACAAAATTGAAGCAGAATTGTGAATTCATAAATAAAAAACAGTCTTTCAAAATCCGAAAGTAATGCGGAAGCTAGGGGTTCTAGTGATAAGTTGATGAGAGTGGTGTGATCATTGAGAAACAAGTATAAATCACATTAATGAAACACAAAAGTTTTCAGAATACCTTGTGTAACCTCAATCTTCCACTGTTTCACATCCTCCACAAACATCTTTCTTTCAAACGCCCTTACAATTAGTCTGTAGGCCGCTGCAAAAACCAAAACTCACTTTCTGATTTGTTTCCTTTGAAAGTTCTCATCAAATCCATATTTTTGTGCAAGAACAGACAACAGGAATAGAGATAAGATTTGTTGGAAGAAAACTATCATTGTTTGTATCGAAAGAGATTAGAAAAGAGCCTTTCTCACCGGAGGTCAGCTCTTTTTCCCTTAGCTTTGGCTCCGCGTGAAGTGTCAATAAACGAGTCATTCGTCGGGGTGTCATGTTCGAATTGAATGGAATTGTAGGGAAAAAAGTTGGGGTAAAAAATTTGTGCATGTGGAGAAAAAAATTAGGATATGCAACTTGAGAGGATGTCACGAATTGAAGAGGAATTGAGAACTTTTTTACAGAGAATCTGACGATTTTAATCGTTAAAAATCGTTAAAGATTTAATCGTTAAAGATTTAAAAATCTCAATGACACCTGACGTGTGGGAGAATTAGGATATTCAAAAAGTTCTCTGAATTCAATTTTTAGTTTTACTGGTCTATAATGGACGCTCTGAAGCAGTAATTATTTTTCAGTGATGATTACCATCTAGACATGAATTCTCAGAATGAACAGATGCAGACGAGTATATGAGACGACTATATAACTTTCTTTTCTTTCTGTTCCAGAAAAGTAGCAAAAGCAAGAAACTTGAAACTCGGAGATCGCAAACAGTTTGTGTAAAGCTACTCCTAGTCAGGGTTATCGCTCGTCATGAAGGGAGAAAATTCTGATTACTGTTCAGTTTTGCCAAGTGGTCGTAGGAATACTTTAAGCATATTCAAATAACAATATTAATAATTATTTATCTCCATCCGGATGCTTATCGGCGCTATGAAACTTCGAAATTTTCTTTCATATTCTAATTAAACAAAGTTTTTACCATACTCGGAAAATTTCGGCCCGGATTAGCATTTTTGAAAAAATGTCACCATTTTTGCAAAGCTCTTTCAAAAAATGTTAAACTTTCACACAAAAGTATCAAAAACAACAATATTCGTCATTTCAACTCGATATAGCGTCATGAATCACCATTTCACCCTAAAAATCGCCTATTGAAAAATTAGCTCTGAAAATCCGGGCCGATGAAATTTCGCAAATGGCCCGGGCAGGTCCGTTTCAGGTATAGTATGTACAGTTTTTTTTGAAATATTTTTCAATTTCAGTGATTCGATGAGTTTTCTACATTATTCAATCTACATTTAACGTACATCTAGCGGTTAAAAAATTGCGTGTTATGTCGGCTCCCAGTCTAACAGTATGTAGGGATTCTGAGAACCTGTGAAGTCCTAAAAATTTTAATTTGTCATCTGGTTTGTTCTACTCCAAAACCCCGTAACTATGAAACATGCTAATTTGCGTGCGTTTCTAGGGTCTCGGAGCGTCGTTGGGTACCATAGTCAACGCGGATTAATCCTCATTCTATCGATCACCCTTCAAGCCATTGTGACCCCTTTCTGAGACACATAGTGTGTGTCATTTGTCTGGCAATTGATTATTGTTGGTAGAATTTTTTTTCCAAGTCTGATCATTTATAACAATGGATTTGAAATCGATTCTGGAACAATTGGAAGAGGAGAAGAGATGTCATTATGAGACGTGAGTTTTGGATTTCTTTTTTGAAAATTTCGAATAAATGCCAAATTTTTGAGATCATTTTATTCAATCTGGCAAACACAAATTTATAAATTTACAGAAAAATGAAACTCCAAAGATGTGAAGATCGTCTCCAGACACAGAAGGACTACCAGACACTTTACGAGGAAAAACTGAGAACTATCAGAGAGCTAGAGGAGAGTTTGGCTGTGAGAAACACCAGGATCTCCCAACTGAACAGAATGAAGACTGAGGACTCAACGACTATTCTTCGGTTGTCAGACAGAATAAATCATCTGGAGATTGAGCTAAATATTCAGGAGAATCTCAAGAGCAAGGTCGAATTGAGAGATTCACAAATCGAAAAACTGTTCAAAGCACTCAAGGATATGAAGCAGAGTTTGAAGGAAGCTAACGGGTACATTGAAGAGCTGAAGAGCACGAGATTCAGTCTGGAGATGAGAATCCATGCGATGGAGCAGAAGCAGAAAGGAGTGCAAGTGCAGCCAGTGGTGAAAAGAATCCAAATGTCACTGGATGAATCTTCTGATGATGATGAAGAGGAAGAGGAAGAAGAGACTGATGAGGAAATGCTCCGTAAGATTTTTGAGGCCGAGCCACCTCGTCCAACGGGACCGATTGTACGAGTTCAACCAAATCCTATCATCCCTGTAGTCCGGGACATGCCGATCGATTCTCCATCTCGAATGATGGATAGCACATTCGATGCAGATGTTGCACGGTTGGAAATTTCCAGTGACTCTTCTGAAACCAGTTACTCGTCTGGAGAAGATGCCCTGCAACGTCTTCTGAATGAGAGAGGGGTAGTGAAACCCATTCTCAAGAAGCGAAATGTGTTACTCGCTATAGGAATCGAGGAGCAGGAGAATAATGGAAGCGGTAAGAGAGTCCGTTTCTCTTTGTGATTCTTATCGGGTTGTTTTTTTTTTCGAAAAGACGAAATTCCTTTTGAAAGTTATTTTTTTTCTCAATAAACTCTTTTTTTTTCTTAAATAATTATTGACTTATTTCCGAAAAATAATTTTAAAAAAAAGTATTTTCTCAAATAATTATTAATCATGTATCTTTATTTCATCTCAGCCCCAGTTTTCGGTGGTTTTTCTTGAAAAATTCAACAAGAAACCATTCGAAAACAAACGACGAGAAAACGAAATGTTGTGTGTAAAATGTATAATAGAACAAGTAGAGAGAGAAAAAGGAACAAGGAAGGGAAGAAGAAGAAACTCGTAAGAAGTAGAAGAACGAAGGACTGACGGATGGATGGGGTGTGAGAGAAGCTGAAAATAATTAAAGGAAAGAGAGAATAAAAATCTGGAAAAAAAGGGAAAAAAGGGGGGGGGGAAAGGGAGTGAAAGGTTACACGAAACAATCGGCGAAAACCCGTCAAAAAGTACAAATCGACATAAATTACACGCTAGTTATTGGTTTTTCTTTTCTTTGAAAAAAAAATTTAAAGGGAGGACTCCTCCTGGAGGAGGGAGGGATTCGGCGGGGCCGAAACTTTTTGAAAGTGGAGAGGAAAAGTAAAAAAAAAGAATAGTAAAACAGGAGGAGAAAAAACAAGCAAGTGTTATTATTATTGACACGAATAACATGGCAATTCAATTGATTATTCATATTCATTCATTATCTATCAACTGATGGTTGGGTTCAGAGAAGCATCCGGATGAGGATGCTGCTGATGCTGCTGCTGGTGATGACTGCTGCTGGTGGTAGACGACGAGTGATGAGAAGACGTTGACGAATGGTGGTGATGATGATTTGTTTTGTTGTTGGAGGCATGGTGTGCAGACGACGGTGGCGGATGATGATTGTGGTGGTGCAGCTGCTGATGGTGATGCTGTCGGGGAGGCGGCGCCGATTGATTGTCCCGGTGACGACACGCAGAACCCGAGCCGACGCTTGATCTCTGCGATGCAGACACCGTCGCGCGTGCCGGTGGAGCCTCGCACGTAGTTGTCGATGTTATTGTTGTTGTTGTATTTCCGTTCGAGAGATGTTTCATTATCTGGAATCTGGTGGGGCATTAGTGACTGTTTCGAGTAGTTCCTATGATAATTTCGGAAAACCTTAAAGGAACGTGCTCCTTTAAGCTAAGAAAAGGCTTTTTGGCTCGAAATTAAGGGGGTTTGATTCGGAAATTACGGTTTTTGGGGCTAAAAGCGAGGATTTTCAAGCCCAAAATCAAGGGTTATTTTGCCTAAAATTAGGGGTTTTTGAGCTCAATATAAAGTATTTTTTGTTCCTAAAGTCAGCATTTTGACCTCAAACTAAAAGTTTTTGAACCACATTTAACGGTTTTTGAACTTAAAAATAACGTTTTTGGACCTAAAATTGCAGATTTTGAGGCCGTCTAGGTCTAACATTGAAGGGTTTGGACCTCAATTTGAGGATTTTCGGGCATGAAACCGAGGGGTTTCGGGACTAAAATTTAGAATCTTTCACCTTAATATTCAGGGGTTTGGGCATGAAATGAAATATATTTAGGCCTAAAAAAGAGCTTATTAGGCCTAAAATGAAGGATATTGAACTTGAAATTGATAGGTCCCATTCCTTCAGCCCCGCTCCAAATACTTACCTCCAAATTGGGCGGTGGCGGACTCGCCGGCAACGACATTGACGCCGTCGTCGTCATCGAATTCTGATGTGAGGTGAGTGTGGTATCCGCGTCGTCCGCCGTGTCAATCATCTCCGGATTCACCGAAGTGGCACGTGGCGGCGCCCGAACTTTCAATCGAAGACGTTCAATTTCGACACGCTGCTTCTCAAGGAGTTTGTGTTGCTCCATTCGGTGCCGAACAATCATCTGGAGTACCTCCGGATCCTCTTCTTCCAAGCCCATTTGACTCTGGAAAACGAGGGATATTTGGTCAGATTTATGGAATTTTCGATCTGAAACCGCAGAAATCCATGAAATTTCAAGGAAAAAATTTCAAGGAAGAAATTTCACCATGACCTCTGAGAAAATTTTCAAAAATCCCTCAAACATCTGTGCCAGATGTGCAGTTTTATGCGTTCACCGCCCCTGAGTGAGAGAGAGAGAGAACTCACAATGATGGCCTCCGATAAAAGGGGGTTTGGGGAGTCATGTGATATGACGGGGAGAAAAAGCAGCAACGGTGATCAACTATTCCCCGTCGCTCCTTTTATATGTAAAACAGGGAGAGAGGGGCAACAGTTTTTGCGTTGTGGATAGGTTTTTCTGTCTCTCTCTCCGTTGGAAATTATCACATGACTCTTGCTGCGGAAAGCCGGAAATCGCTTTTTTCAAAGCCAAACAGGTACATTTTAGCGCTAGAAATTACAGAAAACCGCGCCTTCGGCGCTTCGGCAGCCTATTTTACTGCGAAAAACCAACAAGTTTTGATTTTTTCATTCGTGTTTTCGAACCGTTAATACACTAAATTACCTCCGACGCTTTGGAAGCCTATTGCTATTTTTCAATTCGAGTTCAGTTTACTGATCAATTTTCTGTTATCATTTTCTAGACACCGCGCCACCGTCGCTTCGGCAATCTACATTTAGTTTTGGAATCAGTAGCGTTTAGGCCAGCCAAACTAAGTGAAAACTAGAACAAAAAGCCAACAAAATACAACAAAAATGATGAATTACCTTTAGATCATAATCACACTCCGACACTGGGAACGGACTACAACTCGGCGGTGTTCCGATACTAAACGACGTCGCTGCTCCACAAGCTCCTCCACCATTCCGTTCATTCGTAAAACTCGGCGTCATCGGAGCCGTCGTCTCATCACGAGAAGACGGCGCATTCGGCTGATTATTATTATTACGAATATGTGTGCCGAGTGTCGACGACAACGCCGTTTCGAGATTCTCAAAAGTGGCGAGTTTGGTGCCTGTCGTGTTACGAGTCATCGATGACGTCATCGATTGTGCACACTCTTGATCCATACTCGTCGTCATCACTGAGGATGATGATGGTGGAAGAATAGCGTCTGGCGCCGAGGCGACTGTATTCGTGGAGGGAGCTGCAGCAGCAGGAGGAGCGGATGATGCTGCCGGAAGTGAAGAAGAGGTGAGTGTGGCATCGAGATCCTCTATCATTGTGGATGATAGTGATCCATCAGCACCCGTAGCGGTCGTAGCCGATATCGATGATAAGACATCCGGGTTAGGCGGTGAGACGAGCTGTTGCTAAAAACAAAAGAAACGGCTATTAGGAATCATCGAGCGGGTTAGGTCATTTTGTGTTGTGTTGAAAACTGAGAGAGATTGATTGATTGGTAAATTATGCACAAAACATAATAATCAGTTCATTCGTGCTTGGAAGCGGAAGCTTTTTTTTTGTCAAAACTTACGTAACATCATCTGCTTCAGCCTACCCTACCTACCCCACCCCATGTCGCCCCGCCCACCTTCTTTTCTAATTCTGAACCCCCACTTACCGTTGGAGCATCCGTCAAATCCGGATGATCCGGTGGCATCGGTGTCGTTTCCCGTCCATCCGTATGAATCACTTTTCCCAACGCCTCTGCCAGTCCTTTCAACGTGTCAATCGGAATCTCATCTTTTCCATCCGTTGTCGTCGTCGACATCGTCATCGTCACATCCAGACCCAAGTCCTCCCGGCGATCCTGCTCCATCTTCAACGCCTCCAATTTTTCGTGAAGGCCAGCGAGGCCAACTTCAGCGTCGAGTCGCGACGGCGATTGAGGTACACTCGCATTCGGAATAAGTGCGGCGGCGTGAGCAGCAGCGATGACAGCCGGGGCTTGTCCAATGGAAGCGGGCACCGTCTGACAAGCCAACGGATGCGTGTTGTGTGGTGTCATCGACGTCTCGACAACAGTCGATGGTGACGCCGAGTGAGAAACACCGCTGACCTGTAATAACTTATTTTGGCGTATTAAAATAAGTTCCATAAGAATGATCCCTACCTTTCTCAATTCACTATCCAGTTGTGTCAGCACATCAGTTTGTGGTTGATAATTGATCACAGCGACTGGTTGTTCCGGAATGATATGCATCTCTGAGACAAGTGTAGCCGTTGATGCCGTCGATGATGTTGGAAGGATCTCTGGCGGTGGTTGTGGTGGTGGATATGCTTCCATATTCAGGGAAGCAGTCGACACAACCGGCGGAACACTTGGCACTGGTGGTGGTCCAGACGGCACCGACGTTTGTTCGGGATGCGGTGTGGATATTGACGATGAGATTCCAGACTCGGCTTGCGAGACTGGCTGAACGGTGAATCGACGTCCGGGCACACTATTCGTCGATTGGATAGACGACATGTTCGAATGAGTGGTAGCACTGGGAGACGAGTTGGAGGAGAGGGAGTGAGAGACTGGAGATGGTGTTGCCAGATGAGTGATGACTTGGGAAGTGATCGGCTGGACGATTACCGGCTCGGAGACTACAGAAACCGGTGGAGTTGGAGCAACAGCAGCAGCCACCACAACCGGGGTAACTTTGTTCGTTGCTATCGGATCCGCCGACTTCGTGACCTGGAATCGAGATGGTTTCGCCGCGACGGCTAGGGGTGGAGCTGCTGCTTCGGTCGGCGAAGTGACAACGATTTCGGCAGGACGGGGAATCGATTGAACGCTTTCCGCGTTCGACTCCTGCGACACTTTTCGAACGTTCTGTAACTCAAACGGGAATGAGAGAATGCTCTTTTAATAGAGGGAAAACTTACTGTAACTTGAACATTATTCGGCTCCTGGGACACATCTCTCGTCGGCGGCGTCTTCTCAATTTCGATCCGCGGCTTCACCGTCACCGAATCTTTCGGCATCACTGCGGTTATCGTTGGCGGCTCATTGCTATTCGGATCGAGTACGGTGGCCAGTTTCGTGCCGACTCCTCTCTTCAAATCACTATTGACGAGTTGAATCACTTCACTCAGTTGAGCCTCCACAATGTGCACATGAATCTTCAGAAGACAATCCTCGGCGAGCAATTTCGACGCGATCGTACTTGGTTTGTCGGTTCCCGGTGCGAATTGAAAAGTGACGGATTTGTGTGAAGTGTCGAGACGACACGAGACAAGCGCAAAGCTTCGAGACTCGTCACACCCGAGAATTTCCATCATCACTTTTCTCTTGTTGCTCTTCTTCTTCTCCTCTTTTGTAGTTTCTGTTGGTGCTGGTGGCGGAGCTCCTCCTCCATCAGTGGTTGTTGTCGGTGTTGGAGCCGGAGTCACTGGAGCAGTCGTCATCGGTGTAGAAGTGACAGGAGCAGCTTCAGAAGTAGTAGAAACTACTGGAGACGGGGAGGCAACCGAAGCGGGAGTGTTGACTTGAAGCCCGGCAGAATCGGTGGAGATCGTTCGTGGCACAGTGTTCTGAGCAAGTGTAGGCGTCGGAATCTCTTCCATCTTTGGCGCAGGAGGCTTTGTTGCCGGAGCAGGTGATTGTGGAACTTGAACAGGAGTCGGGTGAGGCGTCGGTGGAACAACCATCGAAGACGCAGGAGACAGTTGAGCCGGGATATCGACAAGCTTCGGGAAATGAACCACTGTCGCCGGTGGAGGAACCATTTGTGATGGTGCTGGTGCTGCTGGGGATCCTGTTGCTACGGGTGGTGGAGCTACAGTCACTGGTGACAGAACCGCTGGTGGTTGAGCAGAAGTTGGTGACATCACAGGAATATTCGCTACCATGGTGACAGGAACAGCGGGCTGTGGCTGTTGTTGCGGAACCTGTTGCGGCACTGGTTGGAGCACTGGTCGAGGTACTTGTTGCGGTACTTGTTGTTGTGGCACCGGTGGCGGTGACTGTATCGATTGTTGGACAAGGACCGGTTGTTGAACTTGTTGAACCTGTGGAGCCTGTTGTTGAGGAGGTTCCGAAGAAGTTTGTGTGGAGAGCACTGGCGGAATCTGTTGTTGAATCGAGTTGTGTGGTGTCGCCGGAGTCAGGGGAGTTGGATTCGCCGCGGCGATTGCTGCTGCAGCTGCTGCCGCTGCGGCCTCCTTCTCCAGTCGCTCCTTTTCCAGTCGTTCTTTCTCTTTGGCTTCAGCTCTCAACCTCAACTCTTCCTTGATTTCAGCCTCTTCTCGTATCCGCTCCTCCTCCTCTTTGGCTCTTTTGATCTCCAGAAGACGATGATCTCGATCTCTTCTGAAGGCGTCGACCTTATCCTTTATTAGTTTCGTTATCATTCGAGTATCCTCATCGGGAATATGCTGTTGTTCGATCATCTGTTGTACAACCTCATCCGGACTATCATTCTCAATGTCGAAGGCGAACTGGAGTCCCTCGTTCTCCTTGAATCGATACTGTTTCCGTTTTTTCTCATCGTAAACTCTCAATTGCATCTGAATTTCCACGTTGAGATCGTTGAGATCAGCGTCACGATTCTTGATCTCCACTCGGATACCGATGAGATCTTCTGGAGTGAAGAAGTCGTCAACGAGCAGCTGTTTCACAGTACTTCTCTCTTCTCGTCGTACTCGAATACATCGATCGATGATTTCTCGAATCTCTGGGTATTGTGCAGGGATTCTGGAGAAGCATTCGGGCTTCACTCCGGATATCACTTTCCGGTAGATGGTAGCCGGATTCATACATTCTGAATATGGATACTCTCCGGTGACCATTTCGAGAAGACACATTCCGAATGCGTAGACGTCTACACTCTCATCATACATCTCTTCGTACATCTCCGGTGCCATAAATTCAGGAGTTCCGATGACCGATTTGGCGAATGACTTGTTTTTGAGTGTCGCCAATCCGAGATCTCCAATTTTGACACTTCCTGTCGTTCCGGTGATGAAGATGTTGTCACATTTGAGATCACGATGAATAACCGGTGGATTACGTGTATGAAGAAAGGAGAGCCCTTTCAGAATCTGTCGACACCACGACTTCAACACTTTGATATTTATTCGCTTGAACCGTTTCAAGTACATCTTCAGTGTTCCGGACGTCATCAGTTCGGTGACCAACACGATATACTTTCGTTTACCGCACGCGTCAGCACTCTCCCAGTAGTCGTAGAAGCGTACAATATTGGGATGTTGGAGATCTTTGAGCATTTCGGCTTCCTCACGGAATCGTTGTCGCTCTGTTTTGTTGAGTTTACTCTCCTGAAGTTCACACCAGGCGACAGCGACTCCGGTTTCAGTGTCAAGACCGCGGAAGACCGTTTTGAACGATCCACGACCGAGTTCTTCGTCGAATTTCAGGAAGCGTCCGTCTGGAAATAGGAAATATAAATTCCAAATCGCTATTCGAGCTCATTTTTGGGCTGAAGTATACTTCAAAGGTGGGTCTCACCACGGTGGAACGTTCATTTTTGCGCAATTCTTATAAAAGAAGAGTAAGAATATTCATCATGGTGAGATCTTTTGATGCGCCTTCAAAGGAAACTAGCCGTTCAAATTTTTTTTCAAAATAACTCACTTTTACTCTTATCAATCGGCTTCTCCTGAGCATCAAAATCGTCTTCCACGTCAATCTTTCTAGCGGCCTTCTCCTCCTCTTCTCGTTTCTCCTGCTCTTTTCTGGCTCGTTCCTCCTCTGAGATCTTTTCCTCGTCTCCAGTCAACGTTCGTGGTCCCTCATTATTATTGACGAGAGAATCCGTTAAAGTTCGTACTTGTGACAGTATTCCTCCACGTTGTTGCAGGAGTTGCTGCTGTTGTTGCTGTTTATCCTTGTCTATCGTGGAGGAGGTATCATTCGCTGCTGCTGCTCCTGCAGCCGACGGACTACTACTACTACTTAGCGGCGGTTTACTCGTTAACCTAGATCTGTCGAATATACTATGTTGTGGACTTGATACTGCATTCTGAAGCACTGTGGCAGCCACGTTGATCGGACTCGCCGTACCGTTTGACGGTGACATCGGTCCAGCAGCATTCTTCAACGCCAAGGAAGACGTTGACGGTTGTTGTGTTGTTGGTGATATTAAAAGTGGAGCCAGGGTTCCATTGGTGCCGCCACCACCGATCGCCTGCGGAATTCGGGAGGCATGATGATTGATATGACTAGGTAATGGATGTGATATTATTGTGGAGGCTGTCGACGTCGTCGCTGCCATGGGATTTATTAAGGAAGAGTTGATGACATTATTAGATGATTCAGATGCGGCGGCGGCGAGATTCGAATTCGCATTCAGCGTCGACGTCGTCGCATCGTCCGGCCTCCTAGGTTTTGTGCCCCACTGAAACTGAATTTCGTTTGTTTTCCCAAGAGATATCCTCAAAAACTCACTTTCATAGGCCTCGTTCGTCGCCAATCCTGCTGAACAGCTTCCAGTCTTGATCGTTCCTCTCCCGACAGCCAGTGTGATCCCATTCTGAAAAAATCAAGGGGTTTTACAGGTTGAAACGTCAAGAAAGTTACAACCTTTTCCGCTCATTTCTAGTCTGTAGCTGTCTACTCGCCAATAATAAATCATTAGAAATTGGGAATTCCATAGATAAAAACTTTGTATAAACTAAAAATTGGCTAGAATGGTCAAGAAAAAAATCGGAATATTTTTTTTTCAGAACTCGAGTAGAAATGTGTGAATAGAATGCGTGGGGAGTATGAGTATAAGGATAGGCATTGAGGGAAAAAAAATTTGAAATTCAAATTATGCCCGAATTTTTTGTTTCGCCTATCATCACAACTAAAAACCAGGAGAGAAGAGACTGTCCAGTCTCTCTTGTCCGGAAGAGTTTAGCATATACCGTGAGAGGTAGTATCATCATGTGACCTCAACTAGGAATTGAATTGTTCAATAATTTTTCGTTTTGAAAAGTGTTGTGACCATGCCCTTGTAATAGGGGGAAAGTTCTAATAATCGGGTAATTTCGATCTAAAAAATCTCTTTAAAAAACCGCTAAAACGGGTAATCTCGATGAGAAAAGCTGAAAACAAAGGACTAGAAAACTTTGAGAATTTGGCCAAAAGCAAGGAAAAAATGCAAAATAAAAAAGGAAAACTCACGTGGGATTCTCCGACGGTGCTGGGTGTAGCTCATCGACTTTCTTGATGCGATTCACTAACCGACGCCGAGTACCTGCAAAACGAAATCGGTACAGTAATCCTCTTCCAAAGTTCAAAAAATCGTAATCCTTTTGACGTAGATGACCCCTTCTCGTCCTTCTCTTTTCAAACTACTTTTTGTATCAAAAAAAAAAGGGGTTCAAACTCACCGAAATTACCAGTAGACGATGCGGTCGTTGTGCTGCTCGACGAGCTCGGCGGCGCCGGTGGCCGTCCACCGTTTGTTATTGACTGAAAATGTCGATGAGAGTTCATTTTCTAGAACGAACGAAATAGTACAAATGATTCTTGGTGGGGGGAAAATATATGTATAATCGGTTATTTTGAGAGTTGAAACATCTATTTCGGTCATCAGCCATCACCAGAATCATCATTTTTCTCTTTTTCTTCCCAAATAACATCGTTACCAGTTCTTTCTCTATAAAAACCTATCAAAACATTCTCCCCTAGTTGATCACGTGATTAGTATTGGAGGGTTGAAATAACATTTGAAGGGACAGAGAGGGAGAAGAACGAACGCTCAACTTGATACAATTTTGTACATGACGTAGCTAGAATACGGTTCCCTTTTTTGCTGGTGAACTTAGAGAAAATGCTTAACTTCTGGATGGTAACGAACTCTTCCGTCAGGTGCTCATCAAACAGGAGCTTTCGGACAGAATTCTTCAGCCGGACAATTCTAGCACGTATCAAAACTGACCAGTTCTGTACAGCCTATCGGTGTGCCTAGCTAAATTCGGCTCGTTTGGCTTGAAAATAACTAGCTTGGCTTGAATAAGTCCAAAGTGGTCTGGACAGGCCCGATTGGCCCGGAACCAGATCAGACTGCATGACCGGTTCGAGTCCATTCGGGCAGAAAAGACCGAATGAGGAATCCACAGAGACAGCGAAAAATGCTAATGCTTTTCTAACAGCATGTGAGCACCAACCGGCACGCAGGCTATCAATGTCTATAGGACTACAGTATGCTAGAGCTTTAGAACTTCTCCTATCCTACACCTTACCGATGTGGAAGGCCTTGTTACTGCCAGAGAACAAGTGCTAGAAGACGAATTATGGAGGTGTCGCTGCTGAGAAGGATGTTTGAAGAAGAAGCAACAACAGCACGACTGAAACAAGTCGAACGATAAACACATCTCCCCTTCTTCAAGACACTTGCGCAAGAACAAAAAAAAAGTGAAGAGTGACGCAGAATCTGCGTCTCGTTTCTACAGCTGCCGCCACGTGCTGCTTCTGAATACACCCACCACAACCACCTGCGCCACCCGTATCACTGTCGATTGCCTTCTTCTCCGTCTCGATTCAAACACTTCGAAGTTGAAATTGCGAAGTGGGGGGAGGGAGATGTTTGCAAGTGAGTGAAAACTGGGTAGTAGGCGTCGAAGGAGAAGAACAACAAGAAAAAAAAACAACAACAGTAGCTGCTGCTTGCAATCAAATGACTTCTACTATCAATGGTCATTAAACCGGGGGGAATTGATAGTGCGAAATTCACAGATCAAGGTTTCAGAGAGGGTCAAACTAGTCTAGCACTATTGAGAACTTTCGGTCAACTTTTAGGGATCTCTATCGTGTATCCTAGATTTTCGACTAATTAAAAATTGAAAACGTAGGCCCAGGGAGATTTCGTGGACTCACCAAACAATATCGGCGGTACTTGTTGCAGATCAGAATCACCATTATTCTAGAATCTCAGACCTTTTCGGAGAGTGGTTACCAGACAGAATGGCTCAATCGTTCCCAGCTTTTAAAGCCGAATGCTCATACTTTTTGGGGTGGAATTTCTCAATTATCTTTTTCTGTTTGCTTGTTCTTTTTGAAACCATTTCTCAATCTCATGTAGAGGGGCACATCGGCCAGATCAAAGGCGTGGTGAAGGAATAGTAAATTTGGGGAGGGCACTAGAGAAAGAATCCCATTAACTGTTAAGAGGGGGGCAATTAAAAAATGGAAAAAAGATAAGGAGGCGGGCGGATTTCAAAAAAAAGAAGCAACAAAAACCACCATGAGAATCTAGACTTTGTCCTGATCCAAGGGGGGTCCTAAACCTCCTATGAATTCCAAGAAGGAAGACGTCTTCGTCAACTTTTTCTAGAGGATGAAGATGCTGAAGAAGTCGATTAGAATCTCCGAATACTGACGATGACATGCCAAATCGTACATAGAAGGAAGCTGATTTATGACAGTGTCAAAACTCAATATCCGCGAAAAAGACAACAAAAAACCGTTGATGACTCCATATACAATTGTGTAGATCGCTTCTAAATCGGTGACGAAACGGATCAACCGGTCCAAAATCTACCTCTAACTGGTTGGATTTAGCTTAAAACCCCATCAAAATAACCGATATTTCACATAGTTTCCACCAAATTTTCTCTCTAAAGTACGATTAAAAACTCACATCAGGCATCTTTGTGAATATAATTTCTTCTTGTTGTTGTGAATATAATTTTTTATTGTTGAATATATAGGAAAAAGTCTGAAAGAACAAAATTGAGGAAGGTGAGTCAGGAGAGCGGAAGGAAAGTTTCGTAATTATGAGAAAGAAACGAGACAACTGATAAACAATAATTAGGGGCTGTAATAGAAAGGCATGAAATTAATTCGGAACATTCAGACGGCGTGAAAACGAAAAAAAATTGGCCGAAAAAAATTTGTTTCAAAAAAAAGTTTGAAATATTATTTTGTTCAAATTTTCCAGAAAATCGATTAAAATCGAGTCAAAAAAGTTGAAAATTTCGAGATGTCGGGTTTCGAAATGCCGCGGAGTCGTGAAACCCCAGGAATAGTTGGGAAGGTTCGAGCTGATTTTGTGCCGAAAAATACGTTTATTGAGTTAGTAACTTTGAAAGGTATAATAATACTGTTCATCGTAGTCGGACTCTTTTAAAATACAGCTGAGTGCTCTTTTAAGAAGAAGAAAGACCTTAGCGTCAGAATCGACGGACTACGCCTAACTGATCTGTCCTAATTCAGTAGGATCGAGCCCGAAATACAAAGTTTTGGAGAGAGAGAAAACCGAAAGTACAGCTGAAAACATTCAGTGAAACGGCTTCTCAAGTGACATAAGTATCGTAAAGAGACCTTTCCAAAAACTGTTGCGTGTTGCTTTGAGAATAAGGAAGCGCTTCGCATTGCAGTCAACGAATTTCGCATATTTCTACAAGTTTCTCGACAAATTTGAGGAAAAAAAAACAAAGCTAAGGTGTTCTGACACACAAAAAACACAAAAAATAAAAAATAAAAACCGTGAGAAATCACATTTTTCCAAAAAAGGCAGGGATTCGGAGGACGTTCTAAACCTAGCACGCTATAATTTCAAATCAATTTTCTGGATGAAAAAACCGAAAAGTACCCGTCTTCGAAAAAAAAAGTCCAAACAATCAAAGGAAATTGAGAATTCTCTGAAATTCACCACTCAGCACAGATGAAAGAAAGAGAGGCGAAAATTAACGGGTGCCAAGAAGCGAATTGCGAAATTTCCGAGATTCTGTGGCCCCAAGAAGAAAAAAGTGGAATCTACTTTCAAATTCTGAGGATTTGCATCGAAAATGAACTACTGGAGTGGATGGATGGATTGGATGAAGGAGAGGGATGGATGGATGGATGGAAAAGAAATGGGAAGACGCAGCAGTAGCAGCCTTCTATAGAAATACATCTTGATGAATGGCACACACTGTCCTTGACCAGTCCATGTGTCCACTTCCCTTCTATTCTCTCTCTGTCTTTCTATCTGTTACTTATTGATATCACTACAGAGATTCTGCAGGCCCCATTTATCATGAAACCAACAGCTGAAATGACCCAGAAAAAATAATCTAGAAGAGGAGTCAGGTCGAGTACTACGAAACAAAAAAAGAGTGTAATCGCTTTGCAAAAAGTTCGTTAATAGTGGGAAGGAGACAACGTAATCGTTGGGGGGTGATAAGAGTTTGCAGAGAAGAGTATCATAAAAAGTTCTGACTCTCCCCTCTTCTGAATCAAGAAATATTATTGCTTATTCTATGAAACTTTTCAAAAGTATAGTATCCAGTTCAAGTATCGAGTACAAAAACTCCGAAGAATTTGCAACAAAATGTTTGGGGTGGAAACAGAAAGTCATATTGCCCATTAAAACCGACATTCTGGAGCCAAACGGAGCACTCAGCAGTTAGTAGCACTACTGCTGCTCCTGTGGTGCTATGTTGCTGCCACTCAATAATAGTCCCATGTTTCTTTTGACTCATCAACTGTGTTGAGTTTTGATTGGCAATCACTTGAGGGAGGGGGGAGTGGTGGAGAAGATGAAGAAGCTCTTCGAAATTGAAAATTGAATGGATCGAAGTTCAAAATGTGACAGTTTTAGAAGTTTCCTGGTCAAGTAGTTTGATTACCGGGAATAATTTGCAGAACTGGGTCAGAAATAGAAAAAAGCGGGTTGTTCAAAAGAGCGAATTTTGACACTATCAGTGTTCCAAAAATAGCACATAATCTACAATAAAGTAGTTGAGAGGGGGTGAAATCAAGGTCGCGACCCTCGGCTTTTTGCCATAAGACGGATCTTCATGCTCTACTCTACCAGGCTTTCCTGCTCCATTAGAAGAATTCTTAGAAGCCGGAAGCATGTCTTCCTACAGTAAGATCCAAAAAGGATTCCATTATATGAAGCGTCATCAGAAATCCATAGGAAAGTCATCCACTAAAAGCATTCCAGACAAACGGTTTCAAGCTATACAGTATGCCACAGATTGCGACAAAGCACTTCAATCCGGGAGAGCAAGAGAAACACTTGGAACGACTAAACTTCAGGTTCAAGAACTATAAAACAAAAGCATGTGGTTTGGTTGTTTCGGCGGTTTTTTTTGCTCTTCTCACATGTAAACTCATGGAGAAAACGAACTCGTGGTGCTGGCTTGGGTGACGGTGGTGACTTAGAAGAATGGAGTCAGTGACACTTACTCGTTCTTCTTGGTTCTATATTCTTATTTCTCACCCCTCCCTACCCTCCTCCTCCTACACATACTGTTATCAATTCTCTCCTTATCAACAGATCATAACTATCACCCCCCCCCCCCTTCATCGTTTTCTTCTTGTGACTGGGTCTTCACGTGATTCGACCTTCTAGAGTGGAAAGAATTGTAGAAGTAGTTGTTGTAGTAAACGAGGATCGAGGAGAGACTGTTTACTTTATTCTTTAGGGCTTTTTACCCCAATCTGATTGGCTTTTACAGAAGAAAAATCGTTCAATGGTCTCTCCCCTCACTCACTTTCTCGGTTGACCGGAATATATATGTATTCTCCACTCTCCTTCTATTTCTCTCGGAGAAAAGAATGAAGAAGAAGGAGAAAAAAAATGTGCTGGACTGGACATTTTGTGTGTGTACGGGAGAAATGAATCACAACGATTAGTAACGTTTTATGAATTGGAAAATAGGTCGAACAGGGTTAAAAGATCGAATTTCAAGAGAAAAAGTGTGTTCGAAACTCAGTTTCGGAGAGCTTTTATACTATAATTTTTTTAATTAAATATATATGAATTCTAAAGATTTAAGAAGAACTTAAGAATTCCGAATAATTAGAGTCACAGGACTGGCCGCCCCAAACTACAGAATCTAAAAATAATTCCGAAGAATAGGCGGAAAAATTGGAGAAATCGGTCACAGAACAGATGTGAATGAAAGTGAAATTTGGGCGCGAACATTTGGAATTTGAATTCAAAAAAATTCGAAAAAAAACACGCATTTTTTTGCAATCGAAACCGCGAAAAAAGTTTTGCTACTGCTGCAAAAAAAGTGACAAACATGACAAAGCGGGTGGAGGCGCTGGTCGCGCGAATAGGGGTTCGGATTTCACGGATTTCATGGAAAAAGCGACGACTTGTTGCGAAATTTCTATTATTGGAGTGGAGAGAGTCTAAATCGGGAGATTCGGAAGATATTTTGAGAATTTTTAGAAAAAATTTTGAAAAGTCACAAGACGAACGACAAGGAAGAAGAGAAAAGTTTACCAACTTTTCACACACTCTCAACCAAAAGTCCTTGAGAATCTCAAAAATCTCGAAAAAAAGATTTGCGAACACAGATTCGAATTGAGGAGAAAAACCGAAAAGAAATAGAAAAAGCTGAACATTTTTGTTTAATAAATGAGGATCTGATGGGTTAGAAGAAGAAGATGAAGTGACAAGAAGAAGCAGTTGGAGGATGGATAGGTAATGTCGTCTCCGTTCGTAAACCGTCTGCGTCTCCCCGAAAAAAATTTTCGCGCGCACCCCCACACACACACACTCAATTTCCCACGGGTCAAATGGCGGAGAGAAGCTGTGATATTAAAATTGGAAAACTGGTAAAAACTTGAAAAGCGGAATTAGAAGACTTGAAAAAAATTTTCGAAAGGGCACATTGAAAAACACGGGATTTTTTGTTGAGGTTGTGTTGGAGCTTCCCCAACTGACTGCCTCAAGGACTCCCGGAGCCGCTGCTGGCTGGCTGCTGCTGCTCTTCATCGCTTCGTTTTGTTCGCTTTTCTCGCGAGAGGGAAGGAAGGAGGGAATGAGAGAGTGTGGAGGGTGGCAGACATGTTAGACAGTTTCTTTCGACTCTCCTACTCTCTCGTTTTACTCTATTCGCCTTCCGATTCCTCTCGTTCTCTCTCTAGCTTTTCTCCAAC
>GL380400.1:38944-58731 GCA_000143925.2 Caenorhabditis brenneri
GAAAAAGAAAGCATGCGATGAGAATGATTCTCGACGAGTCGAAAGGAAAGAGAAACTGAAAAGCGAGAAGGGTTTGAAAAAAAAGGTGTTAAAGACAATCGATAGTCGAAATGAAACGATAAAACGGGCAGGCACACGAACACAATCAGCAGAACGGGAAAAACAGGAAAATAGTCCGTTTAGACGTAGAAACATTCTGAGCGCAGAGAAGCCAGACATTATCGTTTTTCTAGACCCTATCTCTAAAAAATCGTAAATGCTGATAGAAACAACTAATCGAAAATTTCAACATTATTTATACAAGTTTTTCTGTTTCGTACTGCTTTTAAAGGTAATAAGAGTGTATGAAGGGGAATAAACTTTCTTTTGTGTCCGCATAAATTACTCTGAACAACGTAAGATACATTCAGCGGAATTCTCATTTGAAAAAATTCTGATACTCGTGACGATCCTAAAACAGCAAAAAACTCAAAGCATAACAATTTTCAAGCCACTGTAGTTGCGAAAAAAGCCTCATACCCAGAGAAAATTATATGCAGTAATAAGAGTTTTCAATGTTTCAACCAATAAAGAAAACTGAAGTCATATCTTATAAATTACTATGCAACCAGGTGGGATATTTTTTTGTTCGAACTCAGTAATGATGATAAACCGCAGTACTGAAAATACTAATTACCTGTTGAGTGTTGAATATTGGCCTTTTTTGAAGCGGTAATAATTTTTAAAAGTCTGTACTACTGTTTCAACAATATTTATTTTAGAATTTCGATGATCCGTATTTGATGATAACCAGATCTTTCTTTGGAACAAATTCAACATCAAGTACATCTAGATTACTGTAGGAATGCCATGGGAGTACAAATTACTTTGAAAGTTCACTATCCAGCAAAATAGTAATCTATCAACCCTTTTTTAACTTTTTTAGCGAAACAGTAATTTTGGGTTCTTGTTTACTGCTTCAATGTCGTTTTTTCAGGATTTTTCAAGTTGTGCAATTGGTGATCAAAATGTATTTCGTTTTCTAAAATACGAAAAACGGACAGGAATGACTCAAACCATAATGACAATTAATCTCAGTTCCTTGAAACATCGAAAATGACGAGATTTAAAAAAGTTTTATAACAGTTTCACAAATTTCAGAAAACAATCAAATTTTTCTTTCAATTCAATCGGTGTTGTTTTTTCAATTCACACTGTCCTCATAGAATTATCTGCCAAAAACCGGAATACAATATGGATTAGGGCAGATTGAAAGAGTGAATTCAAAATGTTCTATCTCGAGGTATATCGGGAAACGGTTAGAGACACATTTTTAACCAATTGCCTGAAACAGTAAATTGTTCCCTGAAATGTGAAGAATAATACATTTTTCTAACCGGCGTTCCTTCATTTTTCCCGGGTGAAACCCGCTACAAATGCGTTGTGTTTGCACAGTAGGCGTTTTTAGAGCTGCTGGAAGTCTTGTCGTATTCTTAAGTCCTCCATCCGAAAGCCACGCCCTCTCTGACCGAGAAAGAAAAGTAGGCAATCATCAGTAGTGTGGAAGATTGATGAGTCAGGGATGGCAAAAAAGACCATAACACTTTATTCTTTTTTTTTATCCGTTGGAAGTTCTTCAGACAAAACGAATATATCTTGATACCCCATGTACAATGTAAACTTTTCGAAACGGAAAAACAAAATACTGTTTCAACCAGAAAACATAACTGAACTAACATAAGCGCTAACGATTCTTTGCACATCCGGGTGTCAGAACTGTTCAATTGAATTAAGGGACAGTGAGAAAAATTCACTGTAAATTTCCACAAATTTTTCGAAGCAGTGACCGTTTCGGAAAGTGAAATACTACTCCACAGAGTATAATTATGGAATTTCTCGATGAAAAGTTTACTGTTTTATAAACTTCACATAACTGATTTACGAATCCTTCTTCAATTCCGATGTCATTCGAAATTTACTCGAAAGTATTCGAGGAGATTGTTAGAAGAAAGAAAAATTGCTTAAAACTTATCAAAGAGAGAGACATTTTTCAGACAAAAAATTATTTTCACAAAATTAATTTTCTCAAGTTTGCCTGATCGGTCGACAGACATTTCAGTCATTCTTCAATGAAAAATGAACACTTTGTAAAATTTTTTTACTGATTCAACCAAAAAAGAAGGAACAGATAACAGTTTATTGGTTTTGTGGAAACCGGCTGTTTTATTGTGATTGAGGAATTATCACTGCACTTATGAGCCTTGCGTAGCTGTAAAATTTTTCTAAAACAGTTTTTTGTTTATGAATTTCAATTGTCCTAGTGGATCCTTGTTCAGATATTTTTCCAATGAAAAAATGTCTAGTTTCTTTTCGGTTTTTTATTCTCTGTAAAAAAGAAGACGAATACAGAAGAAACTCCAAACAAAATCGGGAATTGTCAATGTTATTCGACATTTGAAAACCTTCTCTGGAAATTGTTTGGAACTGAAATCAACTTCTCCACGGCGAAATGAGAACTTTTATAAACGGTGGATAATTTTTACTGATTCAATCGAAAAAAAATGAGGGACGGACAAAATTTCTATTCTTCAATATTACGATCATCTGACTTGATTAATTTATTTAAAAATTTAAAAATTATTTCGCATAACTAGTTGTGATGATAATGATTTGATTGGTAAAAGTCATGATTATATGAACTTTTTGCAGCAGTGAAATTTTCCTACAAAAAAGCTGCTACGAACTGTTTTGGTTGTGAATCGCAATTGTCTTGGCGTGTCCTCGCTTACATACTTTTCCAACGACGAAATGCACAGCTTCTTCGGAAACTACTACAGGAAAAATTTGGAATTTATAATGAGTTTAGAAAAGAAAACTTTAAAGAAAACTGAATGTGATAGAATTTAATTTTGACAAAGCTCATAGAAAACCTTCGGGAACGAACAGAAAATCCTACTCAAAAACAGTTCCTAAAAAATTATTTGAAAGTTTTTTGAGAAAACTTTCTGTTTCGAAATGTCCTTGTGAACTTTTGGAAAATCTTATGTTTGATCCGATTTGGGCCCCGATTACGACTAATTGAATCCTTGCATAAATAGATCCTTGCTCAAATACATTTCCACATTTTGAAACAATGCAATTCGATTGGAGCCCTTCACCTAAATACACAATTTTTTAAAATAGGCGACTAAAACTGTTGTTTGAGGACATAGCACCCGCAGATAGGAACTTTCGTGATCCGCCTAGGTTTGAACTCATAAGATTTCAATTTTTACAACTGTTAACCAAAAAAAACTATTCAATGTAGTTTGTACTTTGCTACATCAATCAGTTAATAAACCTATGATCAGAAAATTGTACCAATGGTTTCTCAATTCGTTCTTTTTGAGAAAAAAGTTTATTAGATAATCGATAGCACGGAAAATTAGCAGCACTTTTTTCTTTCAAACCTATGATGAGCCTTCAAAGCAGTGTTAAGGTAAGAAAAATCTAATTAATGTCAACATATCTTTACTATTAACAATCACCGCTTTCTGTGTGTTTGTATGTGCGTTTCCGGGTCCAGCGCCTCTCCTACTAAGCCGATTTTCATGGGACTTTCACATTGCGAAACAGAATTTCAACGAAATGATGCCCGTCTTTTTCATTTTTCATTTGGAGACCTAGGGACCCCTGTGCTAAGATAGGGCTCACAAAAGACTGGCTGGCGGAAAAAAAACTGCGAACTAACGTGAACTGACACAGTTCAAACACACCCATCGGAATCGAATTATTATTTTTCATCTTATCAGTTCTCATTTTCTTAAAAACACCATTTTGAGGCTGTCTTTTTCCCGAGCGAACTCACTCGGCCCGTCTGAAGCAAGAAGATTGGAGCCGCGAAGCGGCGCAAAAAAAAAAAAAAACTAAAAACTCATCAGTTCAATCCAAAATTGTTTCAATACCTTTTGATCTGCCTAACTTGGAAAACGTTGTTGTGATCGAATCAAAACAGGTTCAATCATTACGAATTTAGTTAATTTTTTGAAACGAGAAAGTTGAAAATATCTTTGTAACGCTTTTTTCTTGCAGAGTTATCGGAATTGAAGATATCGAAACAGTAAGGTGTCGAATTTTCTGTTACCAAATGTGTCTTGAAACTGCAAAGTTTTTATTTTGTTTCTGTGAATTTGTAGAAAATACTTTGAGTTACCGCTGCTTTAGAGAATCCGTCTACAAATCACCAGAACTATACACCAATGGTTTCTCAAAATGTTGAACTCCAAACAACAGCTTTTCGAAAAAGAGGTATCTTACAATTCGTTGTTCGTGGAGGATTAGAGGAAGAACAAATTCTGAACTATGTAGAACCTATGAAACAGTAAAAAATCAAAAAATCTCACTCGTATCGAAGATTTGTTGTTGAACCATAGTCTTTTAGGCTTCGAGTTTGAGTTTTTCTAGTTTGATACCAGTCGGTGGCGCCGCCTACGGCGGCTCACCTCCTTTTTGTTCGTCGCTGCGCTCCTCAATGGGGGGTTAATTTGCCACGCTTCAACTCATTTTTGATCATTGGGCAGTGATGCACCCTTAGCTTCCTTCCTGTTCCAAAACTTTTGAAATTTTGAATTCCCGCCAAAAATTTTGAAAGTTTGAATTCCCGCCAAAAATTTTGAAAGTTTGAATTCCCGTCAAAAATTTCGAAAATTTGAATTCCCGCCAACATTTCCTAAATTTGAATTCCCTCCAAAAATTTTGAAAATTCGAATTCCCGCCGAAAATTTCGAAAATTTGAATTCCCGCCAACATTTCCTAAATTTGAATTCCCTCCAAAAATTTTGAAAATTCGAATTCCCGCCAAAAATTTCGAAAATTTGAATTCCCGCCAACATTTCTAAAATTTGAATTCCCTCCAAAAATTTTGAAAATTCGAATTCCCGCCAAAACTTTGAAATTTTGAATTCCCGCCAAAAACTTCGAAAGTTTGAATTCCCGCCAAAAATTTCGAAAATTTGAATTCCCGCCAACATTTCTAAAATTTGAATTCCCTCCAAAAATTTTGAAAATTTGAATTCCCGCCAAAACTTTTGAAATTTTGAATTCCCGCCAAAAATTTTGAAATTTTGAATTCCCGCCAAAAATTTTGAAAATTTGAATTCCCGCCAAAACAATAAAATGTTTTGACGTTTCTGGAAGTTTCTAGAAGTTTATGGAAAGAAGAAGAATGTTCTGGAAAGTTATCCATCCAGAGCTTGCCAGTTGAGTTTTCGAAATACCGTAACTATCGTAATCCTACAGTAATCTCCACCATTTTTTGATGGTGTACTATTGGGGTCCCTTAGGTAGTACATGCAAAAAACGGAACAATTCTGAGCACTTCGAACACGTTTTCTAGCTCTTGTTGAGTTATCTGGTTACTGTAGCTACCGTAATCCTACAGTAACCCGTGCTCCAAACTTCACTGAATTGAAGCGCTCGGTGACCCATGACTACATGCCAAATATGGTAGAAAACGGTCGAGGGGTACGAAAGTTATTCAGTGATAAGTGCTGGACAGACAGACACACACACAGAGCTATTCCTTTAGTATATAGAAGAGATTCTTAAAAAACATAATTTCACTTCCAGATTTTCTCGATAGCTGTTTGTTAGGTAAAACAGTCAACATTGTAATGAAACAGATTCAATCACTACGAGCTTACTGAATGTTCTAAAACAGTGAAGTTTAAAATAACTTTTGAACTTTTATTCCTTGGAGAAATTTGCAAAACTGAAGTATGACCTGAACTATCGATAACAGTAAGATCGTTTGCTTTATTGGTGAGGACTGTTCATCAAAACAGATTCAATCACCCCAAATTAACTGAACATCTTGAAACAGTAAAGTGGAAATTCACTTCTGAACGTTCTATTTCTCAGATAACTTTTTGAAAGAACAATTTCCCAATATCTAATGTTTACTTCGGCTACTGCCAATGCACCAGCAAGAAGTACCAATGGTTTCTTGAAGTTTACTTTTGAAACATAACTTTAATTAAACATTTAGTGCAGGAAAAAACAAAAGATTCCTAATAGTAGCTCAGAATTTTCATGAATATTGGAACCTCAATACTTTGACGAGGCATTGACGAGCAAATTTTTTCTATGAGCTTTACACGGTCTCTTGAACAGTGAATAAAATCATGCAATATTTGAAAAAACGTAGGTTTTGAAATTAATTAGTAACTTTCTCCATTATCTATTTCCAGCTCAAGGAAGGTCCCCACATTTTTCCAGTAGCTGTTTGTTTAGAAAATGATGGTTTAACCCATTGAAACTGATTTAATCCCTACGAGTTTAGTGAATGTTGTGGAACAGTAAATTTGAAAACAACTTTGGGACATTCATTTCTTGGAGAACAGAACTTTTTGAACAAACAATATCAGAGATGACTGCTAACGGAGTAAGTCGGAAGTCAAAGTTCTCATTAATAAATGTTCTTGAAGCAGTAAACTGTTGACTTCACAAACTCGCTGAGATATTTTTGCTGTTTTAAGAAGAGCTGGAGTTTAAACGGCAAAAGAATAATTTTTGATAAACATACCGATTTCTTTTTCGTGGTATCGATTCTGTTAGAAAGCAGAGAAGCTGGAGTGTCTCGCTTCTCTGCACCCCCTTTGCTCTCTTTGTTAGTATCAGAACAGGTGTATTTCCGCTTGCTGTGCCACGGCTCGGCGAGACTTACGTGCTCAGATTGTCAATCTTCTCAATTCACATTTTGGTATGGCCTGAGTGGTGACCCCATTTTCCTATAGTGTTTAGCGAGTGTTATTTGCTTGTCTGAGTAACTTCTTAGAGCATAGCCCACAATTCTCTTCTCACTCATTTTATTAGTCGTTTGGTGTGTGATTGAGGTGTCACAAGGACAGATGGTGACCTCACGTTATTGATTTGTCCTTTGTCGATCTGGGTCACCTCATAGACTACACCACATTAACCTCTTCTTATTCTCTGTCGTCATGACCAACTCGTTTTCGCTCCTTCCTCTTCCACGAAGAGCTCGGCGTCTCGTTTTACGATGTATGGATGGAATAGCATTGTAAGTTGCATTTCATGATACGAGAGTCACCTGAAACTCATATTGATCGATCAATAATTTCAGGATACTTCTCTCCCTCATATCCAGGAAAACTAAAAAGATGGTTAGATTTCTTCGATTGAGTCGTTCAATGATTTGGATAACAATTGAAAACGATATATGTCTGGATATATGGGATCCAATTCTTATTAACCTGACGTTTTACAAAGAATCAGAGCAAGATATGGGGATGCTCAAGAAGCCTTTGTATTTTTGGATATCAGATGGTGAAGATAACGAGATGAAGCTACCGAATCCATTAGAATTAAAGGAATGGCTTGAACATCTACTGTATATCTTCAACAGCAAAAAAGCAGCTGATATATCTTTTGACCATGGGTCTGAGATTTTCGATTTGCAAGCTGTCAAACAGACATTCGATAAAGTTAGAGCCCTTGACCTCTTATCGCAAGTGGCACAATCGAGAAACATTTTGAGAAGTTATCTTCCGAATATCGCGGAAGTTCGATTCTCCGCCCACTCATTCCAACCAGGAAACATTGAACTTCAAAAAACGGTAATTCAGAACTTTGATACTCTCATTGTCGAATCTAATGAAATCGAGCATTTTACACTCAACGACATGCTAATCAGCAACGCGTCACTTATCGATCTTATTAATCACGAAATGACGCAAAGTTTCGGATGGTTGAATAGATTTTTGAAGCTGTGGATGAAAGGAGCATGTCCAAGACTTGAACACTTGTCTATCATGCAATCAACTCCAATTGCTAACAATGTTTTCAATGGGGTCAACGTTTTGAGGAAGATTCCTGCGGAAGAGGATATTGTTCTTGACGGTATCGTATACCCTCGTGATGACCCGGATAGGATTGCCGTAGAAATTGAACGATTCGACGGAACAAAAGCGGCAGCTGTTCTCAGTGACGGTGCTTTTTGGCTTCATGTGAGGAACTTCTAACAGCATCAGAAAATAATGTTCTTGTTTGATTTTTCTTGTCAAAAATATCAGTAATTTTTCCTCTTTCCTACTTGATTTTCATAATGAAATTTTTGATTTCTCGGATTTTAATATAAAAAATACCCAGCCATGAGGAAAGCAGCCAATTGATTCGAAGAAAAAATTTATCTTTACGAAATGTTTTCAAAACAGTGAACTTTTGATTTTTTTTTTCCCTGAAAGCTCGTTGAGAAAAAATTGATGTTTCAATAAAAGCTGAAGTTCGGGCGTCAAGAAAATGTTTTCGATGAGAGGACTGAAGCTATCGGTCACGAAAATTACTTACATCACTCGACACTATTATTATATATAATCCTTCAAAATCTACCTGTATTCATTTCATCCCGTGTTCTGATTTTCATTGAATCTTTTTATCTCCTACCCAATTTTCCTTTCTCATATAATTTTCCACTGACTTAGAAGTTGTGAGTTTGCATGATCAGATGGATCGAGGATTTTGGGTTTCTTTTATACTTGAAACTGTAAAATTTGGAGGTCTTGCTACTGAACGAATCTAATATTTTGGGATCCCTGACATTTCGAAAAGTGACGTTTTGCAAGTAGGGATTTCGCCAATTTTTCTCATTTTGCAAAGAGACGTTTCGAAAGTTTCACGTTTCGAAAATAAGCTTTTCCCAAGTAGAACTTTTCAGTTTCATGCTTTATGAAAACCACTAGCACTCAAGTTTTTTATGATTACAGACTAAAAACGCACAGAAAAACCTGTCTTGCAACTCCTGAAGTACCTGTTTTCAGGCTGAATTGATTTCTGAAAGTTGCTAAAAGACTGTTTCCGAAAGTTCAGTTTTTGTAACGTCTACTTGCGAAACGACACTTTTGCGAAATGAGAAAAATTGACGAAATCCCTACTTGCGAAACGACACTTTTCGAAGTGTCGGGGAGCCATAGTTTGAAAGTTGTCGAAATTTGTTTAATTATATTCAAAATTTTCAAAAGTTAAACAATCAAACGAGTGTTTACTGTCGTTTTTTCGATCCAGTTTTATTACAGTTTCTAAGAAACGGTAATTTTCAATTTTTTTTAATGAGGCAATTTCGAAAGCTTCATTTACATTAGCAATTACATGTCGAATAGCAGTCTTATTTAGTCGGTCGGTCATGGAAGAACAAGACCGGTTAGAATACTTTCAGAATATTATTCCTGCCTCTTGGACTAAGAACTAAAAATTTCACGTGATCATAATACATTTTCGAAACAGTCAGCCTGTAGCTACAAAAGTGATTTTAAAAAAAACTTTTGCGTATTTCTGTTGAGTACATTCTGAAACACTAAATTATTCATTTTTTAATTTTACCTTTTCAAGGAAAACTGAAGAGTTGGATAATTTCCATGAGTTGCTAACATTTTACAAGTTTTCAATTTCAAAGTCAAAAACTCACTGGATCGAAAAAGTTTCAACAAAGTAATTACTACCAAGAAACCTCCATTTTTCTGGAAAAAAAATCACATTGCTATTGCCTGCGTCTTTCTCCCAATCAACACTGTACCTCGTTGGATTTATCAACACCGGAAAAGTTTCAACAATATATTTTGCCGCATGTATGATCATCAAACTGTAGTCCTCAATGATAATTTTTTACTTTTTCAATAAGATGCCTTATGTGGAAATATATGAACGTTGTCACTACTTGCATTAGATCAAAAATCTCTCTGTTTACCTATAGACCTCGTTCTTTATTTGTAGAGACCCTTCACTCATTCACACATACCGTAAATGTGTGTCAAATCCTTTTGTCTCGCTGCTGATGTTTGTATGCATACCATCGTGATAAGATCCTTTTTTTACTTACCGCCATTTTATCTCTTCATCAAAATCGTCATTCTTTCAAAAGAATTATGATGAATGACATTGTTTCCTCCATCTCAAAATGATTTAGTAGTGTCATATTAATCCATCAACAATCCAGGAGACAAATGACAGACAAAACTGTAGTAATCCTTCACTTTTATCTGACGATCTCGCGGTCTTTCCCTCCCTCGGCCCGCCCCCTCTCTCATCCCGATGAGGAGAGGACCATTCATAGTCATTTTCATTCTCATTTCTGCCTCTCTGGATTCAGGGGCTCCCTATGTATTCTGATTATTTTTGAGTGTACTGTAAAAACCATGCTGCTTTGTGAACTTTGGTGGCGAATGGTGATTTGAAAAAAGCTGTTCATGTGTCTGGTTACTCAAACACCCTCAATCTATGTGTACCCGCAAAAGACCGGCCCCAAAAAAGAAGCAAGTGCCCAAGGAAACTGAATGATTGAAGAAAAAAGGTAACCTATTTTCTACAATACTACCGTATTTCTTTCGGAACTGACATTTTCAAAATCAGAGTGTCAAGACAATTTAGACAAGTATAATCATGACATATTTCCGGAAAAATTTGAAAAATCTCCCCAATTTTCGTTTTTCTAATGTTTTTGTAGACTTCTGAATCTCTAATAAAAGAGTCAAAGTATTACAGAACTTGGAATCTACACAAGTCAGACAAAGAGTTGGTACAACAAGAACTAGCCACTCTGAAGCAAGGGAGACTGTCGGTCACAGAGTTTGGTAAGAAACTCACTACGCTAGGAAACTATGCGTATGAGGGAATTCCTGCTGAAGTGAAGGAAAGCTTACTGCTGAACCACTTTATGTATAACTCTAACGACCACCTACGCCGGAAGTTTCTTCGAATGGAAGTCCGTCCAACCACCCTCGAAGAGATGATCAGGAAAGCGGAAAGATTCCAACGTTTTCACGATATGGATATGGCTAAGGATCACGCGGAGTTGATTGCTGCAATGGTGAATTTCCAGGTGGATGAGCCGAAACGTCAAAAATACCGACCGCAACCATCCGCCCCTCCACAGGAGTTTTTGGAAGATCGATTTGATCGAGGACAACGGCCAAGGTACCAAGGGAATAACTACCAACACCCAAGACCAAGAAACTGGGGATCCCGAGAACCTCAAGGACGTCCACGATTCGACCAGAACCTTAATGATCAACTCAATAAGAGATATGGAAACAATTCCAACCGCAGGTTTAATGGACAATTCCAAGAGGAGGACAGGCTTAGGGAGGTCAAAACCAGAATCGGAATTGGTTCAACCGCAAGAATGACCCGACCCCGGAAGAACAACAAGCCTGTATGCAAGCAGCGAAGAAGTTGGCCCGAGCTGTAGCAATGGAGAATCCGATTCATAGTCAGCACTACAACCGCCCACCAAAAAGGAACAAAGGATCCCGGAATGCGATAAGGAATTTGATTGATTATTTGAGTATTGTGATGGCACTCGTCGGTTCGACAGAGGCCTTCCAACCTCTTCACTACTCCACCAATGCTTTCTTGTGATGTTCCGAAGACCCCGGTTGTTTCTACCAAAGCGGATGTGTATGAAGATCAGATCCAATGAAGCAAATTGCTCACGCATGCTATAAGTCGGTAGTGAAATTTGAGACATGGTCATGGTTGAAAATTTATGTTTCCACCACGGTAGTTAATCAATTAGCTAAATTTCAACCAGTAGGAATCCACGAGTGTAGAGAGGCAGTTAGACAGAAAAAGTATAGTGGTGCTGACTTAAGTGAAAACTCCAAGGGATTGTACCGAACTAATCATCCTCATAAGGAAGAAAAGGATTTGAAGCGAGTTTTATTTTCTTATTAAGAACCACTTCATCACTCCTCAACTATCTCTTCTCCTAACACTCATTACTCAGCTAATAGGATAGAGTACTTTCTTCATAGGATAGAATGTTTTTCTTGTTAAATTGTATTTTAGGATGATTTTGTTCTATTCGATATTTTGTTTGAAATTGTATAACCTCCAATGTTTTACTTTTTTGAATGAAACTTTTGGTACTTTGTTCTCCATTCTTTTTTTTTTACATTCAGTTATTGGGCAAAGAAGATAGAAGAGATCGCGCAGGAGAAACAAAACATGTGTGTGTTGTAAGTACAAAAGAAATAAGAGATATAACAACTGCACAAGAACTAGTTGTGGTTTTAACAGTAATTCCTCTCTCATAATTCGATTCGATTCGTTGGAGAACTCGAGATATTCTATACGAGTCAAGGCTGTCAAAACCTGACGGCTTCCTCCGGCCGGCCGGCCGGCCGCGGCCGTGGGAAGCCGTGAGAAGCCGCGGCTTTTGAATAAGTTATGAAATATTATTACTATCGGTCATTTTGCTTTTAAAACCTCAAACTGCGTGAGTCACCCAACTAAAAACATGCTAGATTCGCTTTATTACTTTTTTTGCAATGGAAAAAGATTGTACTTTTGGTTGGTGACCTGAAAATTTTTTTTTCTATGTTGTCTTTTGCTATTGAACTATCTTTGCAAGTGTTTGGAAGAGTTTTAAGATGCAAGAAATTTCAAAAAGATCATTTTCCTCTACAATCCCTACAGTTTTTGGCCAGTTTCTGCACTTTTCAAAGAAATTGTCCTAGAAAATGCTGCCCTGTTGCCGGACAACATCTTGTGAAACGTCTGCAAAACTTTTCCGTTGTGGAAATTAAATTTCTAGCTTTTTTGGAACACTTGAAAATTTTGTTGTAAAAGGTGGCGGCCGGCCGCGGCCGGCCGTTTGACAGCCTTGACACGAGTATGAGCAGAAAGTATGAGAAAGAAGACTGTAAGACGTGAAAAGTATAAAGACAGCTAACTAATCACGTACCAAAAACCATTGAATCTGTGAAAATTTGAAAAAAAAAACCAAAGCATTAATTTCAAGCAACCTTTGTGTGTAGTGTTTAGTGGAAAGTTCAACGACGTGAAAAGATAAGATCTACGATATCAAACTTTACTAAATGTTTTGCAACAGTGAATTTGAAAATAACTTTGCAATGTTTATTCTCGGAGTACAGAACTTGTAAGGATTGTTTTTCGTCCCACAAGAGTAGATGAGCCGTTTGATTAAGTCTTCAATTTCCGCAAACTGTATATCTGTCTTATAAGAATTGTCGGCACTGCTCACAAGATAAGCATAGCTCGGTCATGATTTCACCTACTGCTTTCTATTCAGGCTGCAGCGTATTGAGTTTGAGGTAATAATTCATTCTCGTTAACTAATGAGATCGCATGTCATATTTTTCCGGATGTCACGAAAAACTTTAAAAAAAAAGTTCTGAAGATGAATCAGATAACTCTTTTACACTAGACACAATGACAACGTTTCGAAACAGAGGAAAAAAAACTGTTTCAACAAAATAGCAAAAATGAACTGAGCAGTCAGGAAACAATACACATCCTTGCCAAATTCCAACTAATTTTGAAAACTTTTCGAAGCAGTAAAACTTTCGAAACTCTTCCATAAATTAACTTGCTCGAGTTCGCGAGAACAGTTGACATATCGAAACATAAAAATTATTTGCCTTTTTTTTTTGATAAATGTTGAATCCAGTTGAATGTTGAATCTGCTCTTATGAACTTTTTGCAGCAGTAACATTTTTTTGAAGAAACAAGACTGTTACAAATTGTTTAGGACGGAAAGTCCTACTCACTATCAGGAACAGTTAAAACAGGTTTCTTGTAAGTTTTTTGAAAAAATTTTCTGTTTCGAATTTTCCTTATGAACTTACCACATGTTTGTAGAATGATCGAGAACTAAGAAATACACCGCGTTTTTAATTTTGAAACTGCAGTTCTTAGCAGGGAATGAAACCATTTCAGCAATTGGAGCTTGGTAAAATTAATAACTTCTCCTAAGGTAGGAGGAAAAAAAAGCTGACTGTTTCAGATTGTTTATTTGAAAAACAATGACGATTGAATGTTGATTTTTTATACAATTCCAAAATGGAAAAATTCAAATTAATTGCAGTTTTTTTTGTGATGACTAGAACGGTCGAGAGTAAAACTGAGCAGCATATGACATCAGTTGGAGAGCAACAGAATTGCTTGCTGGAACTTTATTACTTTCACAGTAAGCCTTTTTAAGCGCTCATAGTCACGTAACCATAAAAAGGTAAAAATAATTCCTGGAAATGTATTCTTGAAAACAGGAATTATTAAGAGTTTCAGTAAAAAATATCGAAAACTAGAAATTCATTATAGTGCTTCACCACGTTTGGATCTACTTCTCACTCAATTTACATCATGCAGTAACTTTACTTTTTTCTGGAACATGCGTTTTTCTAAAATATGCGTTCGGTTTTTAGTGTTTCCGCTTTGATTTCTCTGAAATAAAATATTTGAGAAAAAAAACTATTGGAAAAGCACTTTGTTTCCCTAGATTGACGAAAGGGGATTTAATTGTACTTGTTGAGAAAAATATGATGTTTCAAGAAAAGCTGAAGTTCAGGCTTCAAAAGAATAAAGATTGATTGATTTAGCATAAAATACATTTTATGATTAACACTCTGTAAATCTTGCAGACATCAGAGAAACTTGACCATCAAACGAGTGGTTACTATCGATTTTCACAATTCAGTTTTATTACAGATTCATAGAAACGGTAATTTTCAAGTATTTTTCAATGAGGCAATCTTCGAAGCTTCAGCTTTTCTGAAAATTGATTACTACATGTCGATTAGCAATTTTGATTGATCGGCCGGCCGTTCAAGAAGTATACCGGCCAGAATTTTTTCAGAATAATTTGTACTGTTGTCGTTGGACTGAAAACTAAATCTGAGACGTTTTGATAATAAGTTTCCGAAACAGACAATATTGACTACGGTATATAAACGTGATATCAAAAAAACAATTGTCAATTTCTGTTGAGTACATTCTGAAACAGTAAATTTTTACTTTTGATTTTACGTTTTCAAGGAAAACTGAAGAGTTGGCTAATTTACATCAGTTGCTAAACTGCAGATTTTACATGTTATTAATTTAGAAGTCAGAAAATTACTGGATCGAAAAAAGAAAGTAATTATTCTCAAAAAAACCAGCATCTATCTCAGAAAATTCACATTGCTACGGCCTGCGTCCTACTCCCAATCGACACTGCCTCTTGTTGAATTTATCAACACCGGAAAAAATCCAACTATTTTGCCGCATGCTTGACACTGTAGCCACCAATGACAAGTTTTTTTTTACTTTTTCAATAAGATGACTTATGTGGAAATATATAAGAACGTTTTCAATTGTTACACAGCATTAATCTGTCTGTTTATCTATAGATCTCGTTCTTTATTTGTGGAGATCCGTCTTCTTTTTTTTTCAATATTATGACGTATTAACACATACCGTAGATGTGTGTCAAATCCTTCTGTCTCGCTGCTGCTGTTTGTTTGTTTGTATGCATACCATTGTGATAAGATCCGATGACTTATTTTCTTACCGCCATTTTATCTCTTCATCATAGTCCTAATTCTTTCAAAAGAATTATGATGAATGACATTGTTTCCTTCATCTGAAGATGATTCAGTAGTGTCATACTAATCCATCAACATTACAGGAGACAAATGACAGACAGACCGTAGTAATCCCTCATCTTTATCTGACGATCTCGCAGTATTTTCCTCCTTTGGCCCCGCCCCCTCTCTCATCCCGATGAGGAGAGGACCATTCATAGTCATTTTCATTTCCCTTTCTGCCTCTCTGGATTCAGGGGCTCCCTATGTATTCTGATTATTTTTAATTCTACTGTAAAAGGCATGCTGCTTTGTGATCCGCCGATGGTAATTGTAAAAAGCTGTCCACGTTGATGAGGTGAGTCGAATTTTTTTCTCTCTAGAAATTTCGGATTGTAATAAGAATAATGTCAATGATCTGAATCCTCTCAGAATTTAGTTAGTCAGGCTTCTCGTCCTTATAGGAGACATCATCATAGGATAGGATGTTAGAAGTAGTTAATACCAATGAGTTAAGACTAGTGGACCACGTATGAACATAGGTTATCTGAATGATATGTCAATATTATCGACATTCGAATTCAGAATGTGTGAGGGAAAAGAGAGATAGTGAACGGAAGAGAGATAGAAGTAGTAGATATCATTGTAATTTGATTCATCAATAAGTTTCTTTCTTAGGATGAGTCTATCGAAGAGTATTGTGACGGATCAGTCCCATGTTACCCAATTTCTGGGACTGATCCTTCCTCAGTCAACAGTGCAACCGGGAGGAGGAAAAAGAACATGGCTCCAAGTGTCATGTTTCGAAGAACTGGTGATCCTCCGTTGCCAGGTGGGATGGCCGGGAGACATACTTAAAGTGACGGTCTTCCGTCCTGAGTTTTCTCCCGCCCAGGGAGCTTTGAGTTCGCTTGAACAACCTGGGAAGTGGTGTTCCCACTTGCTGTGGGACTACAGTCCAGATTCTACCCGGCAACAATCGGTTCGCATCACGGCGAAGTTCTGTTGCTAACTACTTTCCGTGTGGAGACCAAGGAGTGGAAGGAATTTGTCCCAGGTGTGGGCGCAGTTGTTCGGAAGGAGCATCAATGGATAAATGACTGGCTCCCGAGGGAGACGCTCGTTAATCGAGTGGTGTTCCCGCCTCTTGCGGAGTACGGAACACACGACCATAAGCTCTTCCGCTGTCAAGTACAAGCCCTCCGAGACGGCACCTGGGTCTGTTCCTCAGGATCCTATTGCCGACACTCGAACATGTGGCGAGTGAAAGAGAGAAATTCGTCACCCCCGTCCAAGACCATGTGACACAGTTCTTGGGAATCATCGTCCCTAACATGAACGATTCTGTTGGAATTGCTAAGAACACCTTGACCCGGTGATTCTCCACGGACGAATTGGGGAACCGGGAAAGGTGGTACGAATCACCGTGTACCGACCTCGGTTCGTCCCGGAGCACGGGGAACTCACTCCGGAAGTTGCCCACTGGGAGCATATTTTCGAACTCTCCGTAGGGATGAGAACCCGGTTCTATTGGGACTCCACGATGGGGCTTCATCGGGGAGAACTGGTAATCCTGGTGGATTTCACCGCGGTGCAGGACGAGTGGGTGCACGACATTATTGACATCAATCATGTGCGAAACAATTGCACGATGCCCACCACTTCAGGATGCCAGACATTGCGGTGCCAAATGCGAGCGATGATAGATGGGAGTTGGTGGTGCGAATAGATGGAGCCCAAGACAGTACATAATATGTGGAAGGCTTCATGGGCCGCTCCACCTGCTGGTAGCATCGACGCAGCAGGCGTGACACGCATCTTTACTGGAGAATTCTATCAGCAAGTCCGGATTGGAATGACCGCAGGCTCCGAAAAGGAAAACTCTGAAGAGGCGATTGGCGCAACCTCAGATGCGGAGGATGACGACAGTGACTTTGAAATTATTGAATCTTCCGAATGATCTGCCAGACCGTTTCGTTTTATTGTTATATGGTTGTTTTTTTTAACATACACTTGTTCAATAAAATTGTTGCATGTCTACTTCGAGAGAAAGATGAAAGAGAAAAGATCATTGAGATTGAGAGAGCCTTAGTACTAAAACTGAGTTACCGTTGAGAAGTTCCCGTTTGAAAAGAGATACTAGTTCATTCATGAGCGCATATGATGCTTGAGAACTTTCACTTCTTCACTTCACTAGTTTCTATGAGCATCTCCACACACACTAATTGCATTAGCTCCGATCAATGTTGTTCTGAAGAGGTTATTACTAAAAGATTCACAGGAAATGACCTGATACGAATTATGAGTCAATATATCATATAATACCCGATAGCTTAATTTCTCTTTTAAAAGTCACAAGATCTGATAAGTGATGGGAACACCAGGAACATATGATCGAGGATAAGTGTAATGCAATAACAATGTAAGTGGTGAGTATCAATGATTGAGGTTAACAATAACAACAACGTGACTAACAAGAACATGAGCTAGTAAGACAGTGAAATATTTTTTCTACTGACCCTTTATTACCTCCATTTCAATGCTTTCTCAATCGGAGAACTCGCGTTCTATCCGAGAAAAAAAACGGCGAATAGGGAGGGATAAAAAAAAGAGAAGATAAAAGTGACTAAAACGGCGGAGAAAAACAGGAGTCTGATAGACAGGAATGGATGACTAGTTGTGAACGTAGAATTGAACAGAAAGTATTAGCAAGAATCACGGCACATAGAAGCAGTCCACCACTATTAAAATGCCTGAAAGACACAATAATGACAGCTGAAAGATATGAATTTTATGGCTTACCGGTTGGAGTAACAGTCAAAAAAAGTTTGGAAAGTAAAACGTGATTTGACGCTGAACAAACGATAAAACTTCTGGTCAAATTAGAAACCGCTTCATGGGAACTGAGAATCTGAAAAAAAAAGAAGTTGGAGAAGAATAGGCTAGCAAAGTTATTTCCTGCAACGTTTCTTATTTTGAAAATTTTTACACTTTCGAGATCAAAAGTTACCTTGGCCCCGCCCCTTTTTGCACTTTTCAACTTGTGGTTCCTTTTTCTTCCGATATTGTTCGGCTGCGACTTGCTGGAGACTGACCTGTGTAAATATCCGGTAAATACAACAGGTCTTATCGCGCCCCCATTTCTGTCTTCCTTACATGTACTCTCTCTCTTCTTGGCAGCGTGCCAAGTGACCTCCTTTCTGAGGTTCTATACATTTCCCCCTTTCTTCCTCTTTCATTCATTCTATTCTCCCCATGCTGTCGCCATTAGATTCAGGCTGACTATCCTTTTTATTGATTATTTCTAATGTTTTAAAATGTATATATCTATTCTGACTATTTGGTATGGTCTATTTTAGTATTGATTTTTCCGAAATTTTATAAAAGTTAGTTTTTTTCCGAACATTGAAAAATATTTTTAAATTTCAACATTTAGGTCAGAAGACTAGCTTTTCTTTGGCGAACCAGTTCGAAATGGCCGAAACTTATCATTCTGAAAAACTAATGGTAAACTATATAATCTGAAATAGTATGACACCACAATTTGTTTTCAGACTCAAGTTTTCTCATCTGTTGAAGACGCATACAAACTTTCGAAGTTGATTGTATGGTTCCACCTCGCTACATTGGAAACAATGATAGCGGCGTTTCATGGAATACATGGCCTTGAAAGGCAAATCTTGTAGTGCTGCCTATGAAAACTTCATGGAATTCACTCCTGAAGACGAGTATTCGTGGGAAGATATTACAAGGACCATGGATGAAATAAGATATAATCTCCGTCCCACGCTCACTTGTTTCAGTTGTATTAGTGTGGAAAAAATAAAGTTTCAATTGCAAAGTTTTTACAAACATTGAATTTCGAACTTTATTTGTTCTATCCCATGTTTAACAGAGATGATATAAACAGAGTGCCTAGTCTGTCAACACTTCTTTCTTCATCAAAAGTCTTCAAAATAATTTATTTTGATGAATCAGGGACTGCGAGCGTGCGTGTGTGTGCCTGTCCTTTCCTTATACAAACTTTTCTTCTTATCGTGTTTTTTCTGGCTTCCTGATTCTCTTCACTTCTGATACTATTTTAATTTTATGTGCGACATTCTTTTGCACGCCGGCCGAGGCGTCATTCTTAGTCATTTCTATTTTCACTTCATGCCTCTTTCGTGTTCAAGGGGCTCCTAATGTATTCTGATTTTTTATAATTTTTTAACATTACTAACTTTGAATTCAAAAAATTTTTAAATGAATATTTCAATATCGGAAGAACGGTGAGTAAGTTTTCAAGTATCATATAATATGTTTTTGAAACATGTAATTTCTCCGGTTTCTATAGCAGTTTGTTAAAAAAAATTAAATTCACATCAGTGAAATTCATATATTATTGCTCAAAATCAGTTTTTCCGAAATTTCTATCCATATTTTTAGCAAATTCATTTTTTTTTTAATTTTCAACTATTA